>CBVK0100852911.1:0-10492 GCA_900067695.1 Picea abies
GGTAGAGAGAGAGAGAGTGAGAGGAAGGGGGTGATAGAGAGGGAAGGGAGGTAGAGAGAGGTAAAGAGAGAAAGGGGGGAGACTGGGGGAGAGAGGTACATGTATGCTGATTTGTTTTCCTCAGATTTAGGTTCAGGATGACAAACCTAGTGATTCGGTCTGCAAATTGACAAAAACCTCCATTTTTGTGAATACCTTTCTATATCTTTGTTTTTGACGTTATTTTTCTATAGGCTACATAATTCAGTCGTTGATGAAACTACATACATAGATAGAGTTAGCTATGTAAATTCAAAATATATAGTTTTTTTTAATTAATATTGTTTACTATTTTTAATCTATTTTTGTCTTCACATATATCAAAATCCTATAATATGTACCTCTCTTATTTCTGCTATAATTTTTTGTTGGCTTAACCATTTCTAAAATGAGTTATATGCCACACTAGAAGAGACCTATAAGACACTCAACATACCACTATTAGAAAAAACCAAATTTCACATAGTTATACACATATTCTATGAATACAAGTTGTATATTAGGAAAATTAATTCAATTTCCTAAGTTTCATCTTCTTACAACATATTCAAATTCATTGTAAAAGTACCTTGAACAACCCCTCCCAAGTTAACAAATTGTTGTTTTTCCATATTTGCATTGCCACTAGTCATGAGAGACCATCATTAGCTTGCACTCACCCATATTTTTTATATGAATTTCAAATTCAAGGTGGGATAAGTGTTTTACTTGAATATATGACAAGCCTTGTAACCAATCTCACTTGTTTGGAATTAGGTTACTAAAAATAACATGGCTAGTAGTTTTCCTCTAAAACTTTGTCAAAGTGCCCTATTTAGATGATATTTTTATCTATTAAAGACAATAAATTTTTATGAAATTAAAAAAGTTTGTAAAATATATTTTATAGATTTTAAATGTATAATTCTTTTCTAAAAATAATGTTGTTTTCAATTTTGAAACTACAACTCTTTATTACTTCATTTACAATTTTTAATATACTTAACCATTTAAGAAAAGACATAGTATGTTACACTAGTAAAAAACTAACTCCTACAAAATATTAAATAAAAATAAATAAATAAATTCATTATATTATGCTCTTGAATGTTAACAATGTCACAGTTTTATGGTTCACTGACTTTAATGTTTTATAAAAATTAAATTTTTAAAAACCACTTTTTGAAAAACTTCATATATAAACAATTACACAAATTAAACACAAATTTGATAAGTAGAAATTATAAATTATGAAAGCTTGTTAAATTTTTTAAATTTTATGTTTTTACACTGTTTTAAAATTCAATGGGGAGGTATCTCTAATTGTATATGCGAGTCAAAGGTTTCTTTTTTAAGTTTTGTGTAGAAACTAACATATCATGAAATGTCAACGAGTATTTTAATTATAAAAGGAATTGCACTAGCACAACCACATAATTGTGGTTGATGAATACCGAAAGGTATATTTTATTTGCAAATAGATTTTAATTTTTTTTGCTCTATATTATTTATAATCAAACTTTAATTAATATATTAAAGTATAAACAAATTCTATTTTTTACAGAAATTTTAATTAGAGTTTTAAAATGAAATAGTATGATACAAAATTGATCTGCCACATCATCCATGCAGATATGCAAATGGTTAGGTGGTGTCACATTGCATGGAGTTTAACAGGGAGGATGGAGAGCTACATCAAGAATTACTGGAGAAGTGGTAATACAAAAAAGATTAATCTACAAGCTATCTGTGGCAGCCAGACCATTGATACAAAATGTGGTAATCATATGGCTTTACAGTAATTTCTTAATATGATTAGGTAAATGTAAAAAAGTAAACATGTTAACACATGCATTTATAAATGCAAGGAAGTTATGAATACTAAATCTCATTCATTGATTTGGGAGGATGACTGAGAATATGCCAGCATCATCAATTGTTAGCCATAAGATTAAGATTTAAGGTTAAAAGATCATTAAATGTGCCCATTGTAAATAGGTGTACATCTTTAGACGTAATTAAATATATTATCAAAATAAAATATATGGATTATAACACATTATCGAGTTAAGCAAAGATTGAATCTTAAAATAAAATGAAACATTGAAGAATCTTAGAATGAATTATTGGCTATTAATTTTTTTTTTTTTAAATATGGTTTTAGAAAAATGGTTAGAAATCTGGTGAAAAAAAAAGATTTTATATATATTATCATAAAAATGGTTTTAGAAAAATTGTTAAAAACCTGGTAAAAAAAAAATTCTATGTACATTGTGATTTATGCCACAATCACTTACAAAGTAAACCAATATTCACAAAAAAATAAAAATAAAAAATAAACCGACATTAAAAAAGGAAGAGTGTCGGTTTACTTTTCTATAGAGATGGAAAGCATCTCGGTTTACTTTTAAAGTCCAATGTCAAAATTGGAAAGCTCACTTACAAAAAAACTGATATTCACAAAATAAAATAAAAAAATAAATATTAAAAAAATAAAAAGAGTGTCGGTTTACTTTTCTCTAGAGATGGAAATCATCTCGGTTTACTTTTAAAGTCCAAAGTCAAAATTGGAAAGCATGTAAACCTAGATGCTTTCCACAGTCCACAGTCTGTTTAAGCCATTTAAAAAAAAGGGAAATTCAAAAAAATAAAATGCTTTCCAAAGTCGGTTAAGCCGTTCCAAAAAAGATAATATAAAGAAAAATAAACCACATTCACCACCCCCAAAAAAGGTTGGAAAGCATCATTCCAGATAAAGCCATTGTGTTTTGAAAAATCTAGACAATTCAACAATTCCCACCGACCGAACACTTCCTATACTTTGCTTTGTTCTCCGACATTCAAGATTCGGGGTTTCCAGTTTGACACACCCATTTATCTTGAGAAATTTAAGATCCGGCAATGTCTTTAATTCGAAGCAAAGTTTTAGGTCGACGTACTTTAAACTTCCATGTGGTTTATGTAAACCTGGTAAATTGATATAGCTAAAAAATCAATTTATTTTCATTTTAAACAAAAACTAGCAGGTTTAGACATTTCACTATGTATATTGGTTTTTATTTAAAAAATTTCAAAAATGTATCTATGCACATCCATAGAAGCATTAATGCATTATTTATACACGGTGCATCCCAGAATGAATCATTATTTTGCTATTCATGATTATCAAACACACATCAGTGCATCATTAAAAAGGGAAATAGTTGCAAAGCAACTAGTCCCAGTCTCATTGAATAATTCGAAGTTCATTGAATAATTCAAAGTTTATTCTGAAGCTAAATGTTATGCAATATATCAATTTAAAGGATAGATGACATGTATTGAATTTAGAGGATAGATGATATATATTGAAGACGTACATCTGGTGGGGAAGGAATTCACAATCCATCTATCAATCACTCCATATTTCGTACCTGAAATTAGATTTTAAAATTTCAGATTCTTAAATTTTGAAATCCATCTATCAATCACTCCACATTCCGTACCTGGAAATTAGATTTTAAAATTTCAGATTCCTAAATTTTGAAGTCAATTTCAAAGGATGAAATGAACACAAAAGCTTAATGCATTGCATTTCTTAACTTGTTATGTATAACAGATTTGGTTGAGATTAGAAGGAGTGTAAGTGTCATATTCCATATTTTAGTTAAGTTGTTCCTGTGCCTAAACGTTAACCTGGCATGCTTCTGCTTCAACTTCACGGTCAATGTCGAACGTTTAACTTCCTCTTCCTCATGTTTCACTTCCTCCTTTTCTTCCTAATATTGTAGGAGTTGGTGTTTCTTTGGCTTCTTCATTTGGAATCATTGAACAATCTCGTTGATCACCAACTTACTTTCTTCCCATTCAAAGCAATTGATAGCTCTTCTATCTATGAATGTTAATATACATTGGTACACCAAAATTGAATTCATCACATCTCAAGTTTACATAATTCTTACAATCAATGTTAAAACACTGATCAATGTTATGTGGCTGGCCTAACTGATGTGCAGTCTATTATTTTAACTGAATAAACTGTTACAAAAGTTTACATAATTCTTACAATCAATGTTAAAGCACTGATCAATGTTATGTGGCTGGCCTAACTGATGTGCAGTCTATTATTTTAACTGAATAAACTGTTACAAGCTCATTTTCCATCTTATATACGATTTCGATTTCATTTTGACCAAGGATGAATTCTTGATAGTGTAATTAGATGGATTCTTCAAACCAATGATGAGTGACCTTGTCATGGATGCTCGAATCAATCTTTTGGTTGATGATTTTATCTAGGTAAAGGATGTTTCCTTTAAACACGTTTTTTTTTTAATAAAATATAATTCTATATAAATTTGAAGTCACAAGATCTAAATAGCATCTTTTATTGAGTTTGCTTTCATAATAGTCATTCAACTACTTTGTTCAACGTTTATAATGTTGAATGTAGGATCACTAGCTCTGGTATAAGTTGTTGGATAAACTTCAGTAAATCCACTGTAATTGAGTGTGAATGACTAGAGCACCCAACACGGTATGAGACAGGAAGAAGGTACGGGACGAGAAGGAAATGAGTGAGCAAGTCACAACCATTAGATTCATAGCAGATAGCCCTTTCGTTCCCAACCGGTCACCAATACTAGATGAGCATATACAATATAAGATATGCGTGCAGTGATTGGCTTCATGCTGTTAGTGAACAATAATGGATTTTTATTTTAAGAATGGATTTTTTGTGCCACTTTGTTTCTTATCAATCAACAATGTAAATGCAGAGCACCTATTATATAAATTGTGCTAAGTGTCAACCATAATTTTTATTATTTACACTTTTAATAGAAACAAAAGAGAGATCTACTACTAAAGCTGAGTGCCAACCATAAATTTTATTATTTAAAATTAACAAAACATAGATTTACTACTAAAACATGAACTATATCAAAGCATCATAGATAGAACATAGCAGGCCATAACAAACAAATAATGTATCTTTAAATCATTGTGAGCAAACTCGGGCCCTATTTTGAATTCTCATCTCTGAAATTTTCATGAGGGTGGTAATTATTTCCATAAATATAAAAAAATAAGACTGAAATTGTTGCCATCCTCATAATGAATGAATGCTATTATGGACCACCGAGAAATAATATGCATACAATATTCTATTCAATCTCTATTTGGGAATTAATAAATCGTCTTAACAATGAACAATGTAAATGCAAAGAACCAATTATATAAGCTTCGAAAATTATGTTAAGCAACCTTCAATCTTCCAGTTTCTTGATACCATATTTGTTAAGAAATGTGGCTTAGCAACAACTGGTGCGAAGCAAAAGAAAAATAAGCTTTTTAATGCAGAGCACCTATTATATAAGAAACCTTCAATCTTTCTGTTTCTTGATATCGCATTTATTAAGAAATGTTGTTTAGCAACAAGGGGTTGTCCATTGGGATCAGGTCGTCTAACGACTGTATTAAGGAAGCTCACCAAAAAAAAGAAATATGCTATCACATTGGCCTACAAACCATTGTTGACCGCATCGATTGCAATAATATGCAAGCCTTCAAACTGGCCAATTAGACACTAAGGTTTCGAGCATTACAACAAAAATTCAAAATGAAACTAGTGCCTTCATGATTGAAAAACATTTTCCAGATGACCTGATCCGATCTAATCATTGGCTAGAAACTACATATAGCAACAACAAAAAAAACACTTGCAAATCATTCAAACCCTACATAAAGGGTTGATGACTCAATAGACATTGTCAACATTACAACTGTTGACCTGGTCAATGACTTGTGAATCATGTGCATTGTGACTTAAGGTGCCTACATCAAAGCACGTTTATAAATCCAACAAATCAAATGACATTCGAGATGTAACTCAGAGTCATAATATTCGCTCAAAAAGGGTTTATAGCTTGATGCTAATTTGTTGACTACGTGTCTCCATGATACTCTGAAATTCAACCTAATCCTCACAATTAAAAATACTAGCAAAATGTGACTGAAGTTTTTCAAGTTTTCAGTGCATATACCAACCCAGTGTAAATGGAATATCTTTCAAACAAAGTATCATAATAAAAACTAATCATTAGTATATACTTGTATGACAGATTAGTTGGGAAAAGGTGAGCATACTTTGAAACGAATAAAATACAGGTTCCCAAATAGTAGGTTGAGTAAGTGACGATATAATCTTATTGTAAACGCTAAATCAGGCATACATAAAAATCAAACCTACACACTTCTCTCACATGATGTATAAACTCCATTCAAGTTTGCCTCACTTTGGACGGGAAAATTGGAAAATGTGCCAAACCTTGCTAGAAATATCAAATAGGAAAATATAATGCATGTTAGAACAATCCATGCCAACCTACTAGTTGTTAATACTAACATTCCATTTTATTTATGAGGGCATGAAAGTCTAAAGAAAATGGAATGAGGAGACAAAGGAACCCCCTCTATACCTATGAATTTAGAACACTAGCTCCTATTGAAGTATTACTAAAAAAAATCTAATTGTGTAATACAAGAACATGTGAAGCAACCCCTACCCCACGGTGCACACCCAACCTGCAATAACAAAAGGTCTATTTATTTCATATAATTCAAGATACCAAAATCATACTAAATTATATGTTGACAGAAAAAGATCATAGAGAAAAATAGGTTCCCATTTATTGGTGATAGAAATAAAAAATGTACTTTGCAAAAAAAAACACTGCAACCGTGTAATTTCCAAGTGAATAATCGTACAATTATAGATTATTTCTTTGCCTGCGTAAACCAGGACAATCTTCACATATCATTGAGTTAATGGATGTTCATAGTTTTTAACTACAACCAAACATCCAATACACCAAGCATCTTCATGAACATATTACTATGTACCAAATCTTATGCAAATGCATATCCTATGGAAGATTCCAGCTGAGCATAGTGAGGAGAGACTGATGAACCCACCAGCATCATAAATATGGATATCGGTAGTGGCATAGGAAGAAAGGAAACTTGTTTTGGTCGCCTCATCCAACAATCCGAACAAATTGCAGTTGAGAAAGATCAGATCCATCATCTACTCTTAAAGATGAGAGAGATGGACTCAATACCGGAGGAAAAATACTCCTTTGTGTTGAGTACTCTCTCCATATCTATCCTCAAACCAGAGTTATGGAAAATATAACCAAACATGATATAACATAACAGGAAACCAAATCCCCAAATGTACATAAAATACTCATTATACAGGGTTATGGAAATATAACCAGACATGACATAAAATACTCATTCTACAGGGCTACAGGGTTAAAATACTCATTACCAGACATGACATAATAGGAAAACGGGGAAAAAAAATGAAATATGATTGCATAATGTCTTCTAGTAAAATATTTTAACAATGCCATCATAGCCCTGAAGGGTAACTACCTCATTGACTATAACATCTTCAAGCTGTAAATTACTAGGATTTATACGAGAGCATACACACTAGAAATTGCAGGGGGCTAGCTATATAAACTATTTAAAAGTACCATAAATAAAACTTAGTAATAATGGATTGAGTGGATCATTAACCACCAATTTTCTACCTATTATTAAAGCACAATTACTATGGGAACCTAACATAGGTCAAACAATGACATAATCAAGATTATAAAGTATAGTATGTGAATTCTAATATAACTATGTAAGAGATTTAACCATTTTCAATTTGGGTAAGATGTACAAATATGATAATGAGAAGGCTTCAAATGCATTCAAGGACAACTGCAGTGGATAATCTAGATTTTCCATGAATCAACATACACACAAATTGTTCATTGCCATCAAGAAAAGAAAACAAATTTATGATCTTCCTCTTCTAATGTAAGTTTCAATTAGCTCATCTGAAATGTCATTAAGGTCATCCTTTCCAATAAATATCCTAAATAGTTCTTGTTAAGAAATAAGTCTACGTGATTCACATCAAGAAAGTTGTGGTCAAGTGAAATTAAGTGTGATTTTTTCACAACAACCCAGGTTCAATCCCTCAATAGAACATGTTGTTGTGTTAATAGGACTAGTTCAACGATAAGGCCAGGAGAAGTTGAATATATTATTTAAATTAAAATAAAAACTTTACCATTCACCTACAGGAAGTCAGAGAATACTCTTAATATTTTAAATTGGAACTTGGTTTTGTCCCTTGACCAAGTTTTGAGGATCCTTGGCCATGTTTGACCTATTTTGGAACTTCGACAAGCTGTCGAAGGCAAAGCGCAAGTCGAAGCGGGGATCGTGCCCTTGTTTAGGGATTTTTGGGTTTTGGGTTATGTAACGGGTATGGGGATGTGGGCCCATGGGTTTATCCATGTTTAGGCCTCTTTTGTAATGTATAAATATATAGCTAGGCGATGTAAGCTAGTGGTGAATGGGTGATGCTAAGTGCTAGGCACAAGTGAGTGATACCAAGTCCTAAGTGCAAGTGACTGTAAGGGATTGAGTAGAATCTTTGTGTTGTAACCTAAATCGGAGAAGGAGGATCTAGTGAGGTGCACGTAGATCTCCTGTCCTATGCAAAGTAGGATCTTGTGGCTCTGTGCATGTAGAATATTGTCAGGAGATAATAAAAGAGAAGAAGAGTTGGTGGGTGTAGCCCCAGGCTAGGGGTGAACCACGTATATACTTTGTTGTTATTATTTGTGCGATGTATTGATGTGTTTAGTTGCTTAGTGCTTTGGCATAGATAAATGATAGATAGATATGTTGATGTTTTGTGCTTAATAATATGGATGAATGCTAGATCTAACCTATGTGAATGTGCTTAGTGCTTGAATATACTAGATCTAGGTGAATACTGTGCTGATTTGTTGTTAGGGTTTTATCTGCGAAGTAGATGCTAGTTAAATACTGATGAATTGTAACTGTTAAGTGTTCTGTTGAGGTGTTACAATCACAGAACAGTGTCCCAGCTAAGGTTGTAGACACTAGAGTCCTGCAACCACCCCTACCTCGGGTGAGACTTCATCTGCTTTGTAGGTGTTGCTGAAAGGGCCGATAGTTAGGGTTTTGTTGGTGCGCTCTTAAGCATTGAAACCTAGGTCTGCCCTTGTGCCAACAAATGGTTCTGTTGTCGGGACCTAAAACTATGATTCCTAGGAACTGAAGTAAAGAAAAAGAGAATCTCTGTGCATAGATCCGCTACTGAAGTGCGTAGTATTCTACCTGAAACTGTGATTGCTGGGAACTTAAGTAAAGAAAAAGAGAAATCTTTGTGCGTAGATTTGTTGCCCTAGTGTGCAATATTCTACTTGACCTGTAAATATTTGTGCTAAAAAGAGAAGTCAAATCTGAAGAGAAGAGGTAATATATTGAAGTTTTGTGCTCTGATAAAGGTAAGAACAATGCAAAGTTTTGATTGAAAAGATAAGATAAGTGATTTTTTATTTTTTTATTTTGAAGGTATGGATCTAGGTATGTTTCATAAAAATTTTCCTAGCCTAAAAACTAAGGCACAACTAGAAGAAATAATATTTGATATGAGTAGATCTGATAGAAATGATGAAAGATATGTTATTCCTATGCATAGAAAAAATGTTTGGACTAACAAATGGATGCAGGATCCTAGAAAGAATTTTTTTGCAGGTTAGTTACTGTGACCCTAGTGCGTAGTACATGAAAGGTTGGGGATCATTTAAAAGAAAAAGAGGATTAACCCTTTGTTATGATTGCAGAATACTAGGACATCTTGCTAAGGAATGCCTTGGTAGAATACCTAGTTGTCTTTGTTGTAAAGCTACGGACCATGAAGTTTTGGATTGCCCTAGAATGATTGCTAAGGTTGATAGAATGAATATGAGACAAGAAAACCCTGAAGAAGATCAAGAAACCAAGACCATGGTAGAACCCCATAAAGAATCAGAGAATGTATTGCTACAATTGAAAGAAACCCTGAATGATCACGTAAATGTCTACTTATCAGAGATCTTCAAAGAAAAAGAATGCATAGAAACAATAATAGGAGACTTCAACATTGACTGTGTTTTGGATGAAGAAACACAGGTGAATATCATGACATAAAGAACTTGGGAAATTTTAGGAAATCCTGCTATGATTCCTTCATTAGGAGGAATAGGATTATTCAGAGGAAATTTGATAACCCTATGTGGAAGACTCACCCAGATGTCTATGAGTGCTCATGGAACTTCGACAAAGGAATATTTTGTTAAATTTTTAATTAAAATAATGTACCAAGGCAAGTGTTTCTCTTCCCTAGGCACCTAAGGGGGAGAAATTGCCGAATATGGGTCTTAGTCAAATTAATTTGTGAGATGAAAATTAAAAGATAACTTTATGATTAAAGTGAGGGTGAGTGAAGAGACACCAAATCTCAGCCACCCATTTGTAACATCCCGCTCTGGCGCACTGAGAACACTTATTATTTGAGGACGCTTGCTCGCAAGTGATCTGGACCCTTTTTGACGTTAGACCTATTATATTTGAT
>CBVK0100852912.1:0-10492 GCA_900067695.1 Picea abies
CGACCCAGTTGAGATCCAGCCAGGGCGCATAGTTTGAGCCACCTGTCATCAGATTTTGATGGTGGAATCCTTCAGGGCGCAACAATCAACCATACAGTGCACAATGCTTGGGGAAGGACAGTTGGGGTTCTAGACGAAGTTTTAGATCAGATCTGAGGAAACTCCTTCGACCCAGTTCAACATTAGCTAGGGTGCACATTTTGAGACATATAGCAGCCAATTCCGTTGGTGGAATCATTATGGCGCACTTAGGGAGCCCAAGAGGTGCGCAGAACCCCAGGGGGTGAGATCCGCAGCTTTCGAGGATGGATCTTTCGTCTGACAGTCACCGGGATCAACCTAGAGGCTAGTGCGCTTCTTTTGAGACAGTTTCTAGCTCATTCCAACGGTTATATCCTTCAGGACGAGTTCTCCAGTTTGTAGCGGTTACCGTGCCTCTCCAGAACTACCATTTTTGCCGATCTAACCATGCATGCATCAAATTTGCCTTCATCTTTCGATCACAGGTATTTTATGTTATCTACTTGTATTCTAGTGACGATCCATGAGATCTAACTGAGGACTATTTTCTATATTTCAAGTATATCATTGCATTTTCCTGCTTAATCTCATAATACATATTACTGGGAGGTTGTGGTTCCTTATTTCCGCATGCATCATATATATACTGTTTAAACCATAATGTATGACACACATGCGACAATCACAAAGCATCTCAAACACATAATTGAAACACATCCAGAAACCCCCAGAGTATCAGATCTGAAGATAAAACGCATCTAGAAACCCCAGAAACCCCCAGAGTATCAGATCTGAAGATAAAACGCATCTAGAAACCCCAGAGTATCAGATCTGTGAGACAAAACACTAGATCAACAGTAGATATCCAGATCTGCTGGATCAGGGATATTTCAACGGCTAGTGTGTTTTTTTTCGGTGGAGTTGTGGCATTGGACTTTTATGCCCAGGGCTGTGTACTCGAGGGAGTATAAGGAGGGAGTTTTGGTCCAGCCTTTCAAGATGCCTGGTGTATCGACTATTGATCTAGATGAGTGGTGTACGTGAGTATTGATCTAGATGAGTGGTGTACATGAGTATTGATCCAAATCACTGGTGTACGTGAGTATTGATCCAGATCACTGGTGTGAGTATTGATCTAGATGCCGAAGTCCAGAGAATGGCTAGAGTGTTGCTTGTCGGTGGAGTTGTGGGATTGGACTTTGATGGCTGGGGTTGAGTACCTTTGGTCCAACCTTTCAAGATGCCTGGTTCAGTGAGTATTGATCCAGATGATTGGTGTATGTGAGTAATGATCCAGATGACTGATGTACATGAGTATTGATCTAGATCACTGGTGTATGTAAGTATTGATTAAGATGTCTGCTTGGGCAGATGAGGTCTCGTGCCTTAGAGCCATGATAGATCGAGAGGCTCTAAGCTTGGTTTTGAAAGTTGGGAAGAATTGCTAGAGTGTTTCTCGCGCTTCCTCGGAGCTTTCGATGCCTGCTGTGGCTAGTGGCCTTATACTAGTTCAGCAGAGGGTGATGTGGAAGATACAATTGGGATAACATAATCAAAGTTAACTTCGGGACGAAGTTCCTTGAAGGAGGAGAGTATGTCATGCCCCATATTATTATAAATAAAGAAGTAAAATGATTATTATAAAGGGATCATAATAAATACTTAAAAACAAATATTTGAGTAATAAAAGAAAGGGGTAAAATAAGTAAAGGTAATTATAAAAAAACACTAAAATAAGATAAGTTTATGGGAAAAGAAAAAGTAAGATAAATAAATAATTAAATAAGGACAAGTGGATCCAAGGGAGCGAGTCCTATATCATAGATGTGTTATCGCACAAACCAGCAGTCCTACAAGGTCTTGGACTGCTATGGTAGCAACATATGGCATAGGTGCCCAATGTCACCACAACACTTATCCTTTTCCCTGTTTAAGCCAAACTCTTACGCTAAGAGGCTTTCCGCTAAACAACACTTCACCACAAGAACATCAAGACCAATGCCTAAACAAAGTATACTAGGTGAAGTTAGGAGTTAATTGTTTCTATGCTCGCTGAAATAAAAGATATTGCAGAAAATAAAGAGATCGAACAACAAGCTAGCTTATCCTCAATCTTAAAAAAAAATGATCAAATAAAGACAAGAGAGAGGGGTAAACGTTCTTACCACTTTTCGGATGATTTGGTATGTGAATACCTTGATCGAAGAGGATGGAAATGAGAGTTTTCCTCATTGTCCTGTTATTTCAGACCTGCAAAACAGAATAAAACGCAAAAAACAACAAGAAAAATGGCCCTTTGAGGCCTCCCACAAGTGCAAAAATGCACTAGATCTGTGGGTAAGAAGGGTAGGGCAGCTAAGTATAAGTGTTTGTTAAGCCCTAGAGCCTTCAAATCTGCTGTAAAATTAATTTCCAGCAAACTGAGAATTACCTTTACAGAATTGGGGTTCAAATCCCTCTAGGGTCAAAACCCAAAATTTGCGACAACCACCAAAATTGTTTCAATGGCTGTAATTTTGCTCTATAATGACAAGAAAATGAATAGAAGACTTGTAAAACAGATCTGAAATGAATATAGAGAGGTTTAGGGAGAAGATACTTACAATATGAACCCTCTTTATGGCCAAGAAGAGTGTAGATCTGAAAATTTCCTTGGCTGTTATAACGCATATCTGCACACCTTTTCTCAAGAAAACTCTTGTAAATATATTCAATAACACTCAAAACATCCAGGGCAAATGTATCTTGGGGTAGTGAAAATTCCAAGTGGAAAAAACCCCAAGATCTACTAGCTTACAAGAGATAAAAATTAATAACAAAGATATGGTATGATCTTTTTTGTATTTTTTAATAAAAGATGATTGAAAAATATTTTTGAAATTTAATGGATGAAGAAAATGAGAGATTTTTTTACCTTTACCTCTTACCTTAAGATGTCTCTAAGTTTGTGCAATTATGACCCCGCAAGCTTAAGATTGGCCCGGATGGATTTCTAGTCAATTGGGTTTGGAGTGAAAGCACTATCGCCCCCAATGCTAGAAATTCAAATAAAAATGGGTTCCTCTTTGGATTTGCTAGGAGAGCTCCTCTATAGGATGGTCTCCAAAACAATCAATCAACTAGGGTCGAAGTAATAATAGACCACTTGGTTGAAGCTACTCTCAAAGGAGTTGGTCTAACAATTTGGGTGTATTATACTTGGATTCCACAAAGAAAGTAAGGAGACGAAGGTCTATCTTCTTTCTTCCACGTGACTATGTAGCCCCTCAATGGATCGATTGATTATTTCTTGCAAGTTTCTTAAGGAACTCTTGTCAAAACACAATTAAATATATCTAAGACCAAGAGAAATAAGCATTACAATATATAATCCACAGTGACACAAGAAAATTGAGTTATGAAAAATGGCATTACAATCTCACAAAGTTTCAACGACAAAAATGAGAGGCAGGGCTAGCCTTATATAGTTTTCATTATAATGGTTAGTTCTCCCTCTCTCATTAAAATATTATTTCTGGTTTGTCACCCACATGTTGGAGACTAAACCAATCTTTGACTTGTCATCCACAAGAGGGTGGAGACTAAGTCATTTGACTAAAATAATGGTTTTTTTTACATTAAAAATTATCTATGAAGGATCTAATTTGACCAAAAAGATAACAACTAGCTTTGAAGATTGATTTGCTTGATTGAAGCATGAACTGTTTTGCTTGCAATTGAAGCACCAACAACTAGTTTGATTGGCCCCTTAACACAACCAACGTTCCTTTACTCATGGGTCACTTGGATCGCTCACTGCTGCACTTTTAATGCTCTACGCACCACTTTTTACCCACGGCTCTGTGAGATGGTAGTTCAATTTGATTACTTAATTGATCGAGCATCGATTTTAATAATCGAGAGTGTCACGACTGTCTTGGAAAGGCGGCTTGATTTAGTCATTTGTTTGGGAAGCGGTTAAATGCGAGGGCCCCTTTATTAATTGAGCTCTAGGGCTGACTAAACGACTCACTTTGATTCAATACCAACGCTCCCATTTGCAACGACTTTTTCGTAATTGGTGGCTTTGATTAGTTATGTGCCAACCGTTAGCATGGAAGCTTCTTTGAAAATGGTGGCTGGGATCATGTTTGGCGGCTCCCTTTGATGTGGCAGCTCAATGAAATCAAGTCCACGACTTCCTTATTGTATCCCACGACTATAGTAGAAAGTTCACCATTTGATAATTCCACAACTTTTTTTTTTAAGTCAATGGTTGGGTTCTTCGTATAAGACAAATAAATGTGGTGGAGCATGACATCATTGTCCACTCATGCTTGGATAGTATTATATTCACCCTTTGTCCTTTTCACATGTAAGGGGGGGATCCCCTTTTAAACAGGTGTGATAATAGAGCTTTTGCCATGCCCCTCTCTTTTGTCTTTTGCGACCATGGCTAAAGTGTGTAGGGGATGGTATTTTTATAATATAAAGTGATTTAAAAAAAATATTTAATCCCTTAGAAAAAAGTCATTAATATGCTTTTTAATTTGCCTCCATACCCACGTTTATTGAATTGATGTAAAAACTTTCAGACTAAATAATTCCGAGACATGGGTTTTGTTTGGAATGAAGTTTGCTTCATCTTTGCCATTGAATTTATCCTTGCATGTCGTGGAGACCTTCTTTTGCCATGTTTCCTTCATAAATGTGCCTACGGGACCCTTTGACAACTGTTTTTTGCTTACAACCCGACCTTTTTCAAAATTTTCGACATGGCATGTCGAGTATGCATGAAGATGATCAATCTAAGCCCCTGTTGTATTTTCGGCCCCAGGAACCATTGCCTCAAAAGATGTTCACTGCCTCAAAGGACACACAATGATGAAAACTTTGTGAGACTGCCATATTGAGAACAAAAATGATAGTGCACCATGGCCAAGGTATGCCTACAAACTCAATAGAAAAATAACCATGTGGGAAGACATAGGTGTGCATGACATGGACTGGACTAGGCCCCACAAATTGCAATCACCCCTGCATAAGACCTGTGGCCCCACAAATTTATGTGTTCCAATAGATCGATGCCACGACCTCCAATCCTATCTAGGACGAGAGATAGTGAGATGGTTATTAAAAGGACTAATCATGATCAGACTGAGTCTAGGAGTCCACTGCATAATCATCCACTATGGTTTACACGGTTTTAACTTGTGTCCTTGGTCTTGCAATGGTGTAGCCAAGTGAAAATATACGCTACCTCTTGGAGAGGTAACAATTGGCTCCAACTGTGGGACACTTGCACTTCGTAAGAGGATGTGATAACCCCAAAATCTTCCCTTGTAACCTGAAACAGTCTCAAAGCAAATATTATCAAATGCTAGGAGAGGGAGTAAGACGTGAAGCCTTATCCCTTCCTAGAAAGCAAAAATAAAACAAAACAAAATGCTTCTAATCTATGAAATGGAAATGCTGAAACGAAAAACTGAAATAAAAATCTAAATTAATGCTCATGATAGAGCTTATTCCAACAAGCCGAAATTTCATTTAACACACCAAAATTTTAACTATCATCTTACCTACTGTAATCAAGAAAACAACATATGTCATGTGAAATCATATAACCAATGCAACCAATAGATAAATTCATCACTACCTTGGGTTTTACCTTTGTGCTTGGTTGCTGAGCAGAAGAGTGCGATGTCAAACCTGTAGTAAGCATATGTCGGTAACTCTTTCATGACTTGGAAGGATCTTGCAATAGGATAAGGATCATCATGCAAAAGAATTTCAATAGAATGCCATGGATCCCTTGTATTGCTACATGCTTCTTTGATCCATAATTCAACGGGGCTGATGTACATATTGTTCTTATCGTCATTGTTGCACCACTCATCAATTTTACTCATTGCATTATCAAGTAAAAGAGGCTTTGATGGCGTCTCCAGCTGGAACCTGCATGAAGACTACCGCTCTCTTGGAATGTATCTAATCACATACCCATACATGATACATATGATGAGATAATAAATAAGAAGTGAAAACAAATGGAAACCCACAACTCAAGGTTGATTGCTGCGACATGAAAGGATGAGAACTCATGATGTATGTATGAAGCTGCACGTGTTGCCGTCAGTCCACTGTTGCCAATGTCAAATCCTTCCTGTCGAATGATCTTGATACACCTGAGAACTATAGATTAAGGATGTACATTGTTGGAGAGCCTTTGTTAAATCTTGAATGCGGACACTCCCATTTTGCACCTGCAAAGATCTCTGTTCCTGTAAAATGGCCAAACTTGGTTGCTCATATGGCCAAAACTTTTCCATCTCATAGTCATTGGTTTCTGTGTCATAGATGGGATTCACCATCAAAATGATATTGGCTTGTAACCCATTTGCATCTGTCAACTTGAAGGAATGCATCAATACTTTCGATCTCTGTGCAATCGTGCTTCCTATCTGGTGAAGAACTGCCCACCAAGCTGTCCCCTTCTGAATCACTGCAAGATGTATCATGAAAATCAGGTGACCGGAAAGGAATATAGGTTGTCCAATCTGTACTTTCAACTGGAGGTGGGAGGGTGGGTTCCTGAGTATCACTGTTAACAATGCTTTCCTCATCTCTTTGATCTTCAATTATATCTTGATTCTCGATGGAAAGATGAGAGAATTTTGTTCCATTGCTCCCTACCATGAAGCCTTCTTTATCCACATGGCTAGGAATTTCTTCTTCTGTATCTATCATAACCCTATCACCTTCTGTAAGGTAAGACTCTTCACTGCTGTTTTCTTGTTGAGACAACACATTCAAATATGTTACAGGGTCTTCCTCAAGACTTTCGATGTAACGTTGTCATTCCTTGTCCCTACTTGCCTTGGCCATTTCTTCGAGGCTTTGCAAATAGGCCTGCCATTCATCGTCCTTTTCCAAACTTGAGTGGTCATGTGATAGTAGCTCATGGGAGGGGGAAGAAGGTTGAACCTCTTCCATACAAATCCTGTGATCTTTCTTGCTATTATTGATCTCAATACCTTCGATAGGCAGACCAAGATCATCCTCAACAAGTCTTTGTGCGGAATATAATTCTTTTATTTCATGGACTAGGGGCAACCAACATACTAAATCTTAGTCCCACCTTACACAAAATGCTTCCAAAATCTCTGCAAAAGACGAAAACATGCCTTTGCCAAGGTTTTCATACAGCATCTGTGCAGACCCTTTCAAACTCATGCTGAAAAATTTCATCATGACATCCCCATGAAGGAAGTAATTTTTTTTGCAGTATATGATGAATGCAAAAATGTGTTTCACAACTAAATCCCCATATCCATAGAATATGGGTGAGTCTTCCAACCCATATATATGATCATGGGGTAAATTCTTCATACCTGAAAAATGAACCAGAGTATAACATTCTGCTAACCATGGAGGAAGCTTCTCCATGTTTATTAGTAGGAGCTAGAAGTAAGGCTAAAATGAAAATCTGAAATGAAAAATATCTATGAGAATACCACAATGGAGTTGCTAATACATACGTTACTTCTTACCTTGGAGAGTTGAGTCTTGTGTTGTGTTTTTGTGTTTGATGTGGTTCGAGTTGAGTTGCTAGGTGAGCTCTTACAAGTTAGTGCACAATATAATAAACTCACCAAAAAAATGTATAACACAAGTTCTTACTAGAGATTGGACAATGGAGTCGCCAATGTTGGAAACGTAGTAGCAGTGCATTTCTTTTTATTTTTCACTTTAATGGAGTCACCAGATGAGATCCTGAGATGTTAACATATAAATCCAAAACAGTCTCATCAAAGTACAAAGCAATACAGTTTACCGATGTATATGTCGTTGAGGATCCTTTGGTTTGAAAACCTTGTTCCCTGACAACGGTGCCAAAAAAATGTTACCGCCCAAACTAGCAGTCCTACAAGGTCTTGGACTGCTATGGTAGCAACACAAAGGATAGGTGCCCAATGTCACCACAACACCTATCCTTTTCCCTGTTTAAGTCAAACTCCTACACTAAGAGGCTTTGGGAGGCTTCCCGCTAAGTAACACTTCACCACAAGAATATCAAGACTAGTGCCTAAAAAAAGTATACTAGGTGAAGGTAGGAGTTAATTGTTTCTATGCTTGCTGAAATAAAAGATATTGCAGAAAATAAAGAGACCGAACAACAAGCTAACTTACCCTCAATCTTTATGAAAAAATGACCAAATAAAGTACAAGTGAGAAGGGTAAACGTTCTTACCACTTTTTGGATGATTTGGTATGTGAATACCTTGATCAAAGTGGATGGAAATGAGAGTTTTCCTCGTTGTCCTGTTATTTCAGACCTGCAAAATAGAATAAAACAAAGAAAACAGTAAGAAAAATGGCCCTTTGAAGTCTCCCACAAGTGCAAAAATGCACTAAATCACTAGATCTGTGGGTAAGAAGGGTAGGGCAACTAAGTATAAGTGTTTGTTAAGCTCTAGAGCCTTCATATCTGCTGTAAAATTAGTTTCCAGCAAGCTGAAAATTACCTTTGCAGAATTGGGGTTCAAATCCCCCTAGGGTCAAAACCTAAAATTTGCTACAACCACCAAAATTGTTTCTATGGCTGTAATTTTTCTCTATAATGACAAAAAAATGAATTCAAGACTTGTAAAACAGATCTGGAATGAATATAGAGAGGTTTAGGGAGAAGATACTTACAATATGACCCCTCTTTATGGTCAATAGTAGTGTAGATCTGAAAATTTCCTTGGTTGTTATAACGCAGATCTGCACACCTTTTCTGAAGAAAACCCTTGTAAATATATTCAATGACACTCAAAACATCCAGGGCAAATGTATCTTGGGGTAGGGAAAATCCCACGTTGCAAAACCCCTAAGATCTACTAGCTTACAAGAGATAAAAATTAATAATGAAGCTAGGGAAACTTGTGCTAGGGAAGCAAGTGCTATTTTTTGGGAAACATGTCAGAGACATGTTTCTAGTCAACTCACCCTCTCTCCTTGTTTACTAAGAGACTGAAGCACTTAAGAGTGAGTTAGAAGTGAGTTGGTGGTGTGAGGTGTCAAAGAGATCTCAAGAGAGGGTGTGCCCCTCTTACCTTAGGTGGCACATTCTCAAGGAAGGGCACACATCCCAAAGAGGCTGCCACCTCTCTTGGGCCATATGTCGCCACTCCCATCCTCCTCTCTCACATGTGGCACATTGTTGAGTTATAGGGAGTGGTGTCACTCATCCCTCTCACACTTGTCACTCTCCAGACTCCCTCTCCATTTGGTGCGCCCTCCTTCATTGGGATCTTCACCCGATTTGTTTTTTAAACAAGAATTCATCTCCATTGTTGGCTAATGGGAGTTGGAGTATACCTTGCTATTGTTGTAATACTGTTGTAATATCTTTGGCTATTGGAATAAAAGACTTTGGAGGTCAAAGGTGGCTTGGTTAGTGTGTGGATGTGCATTGTCATGTGTCTTTATCTTGTGAGGTGATATTGTTTCAATTTTTTGTTTATTTCAATTGTTAATATTGGCCTTTTAATGAGTGTCATCACCCAATAGGATAGGATTATTAAGATTGTTTGCATTTCTAATCCTATTGCTTATCTATATTAGAGATTTGATGTGCATGCATGTTTTGTTTAACTAACATTCCCTTTGAGTTTCTCTTGTAGGTGACACCAAAATTTAACAATCTTTTGCAAGTTTTTTGAAGCATATAGGATCTCATTTGCTTGGAGAAGTGGTTGAGCTTGCTTGCATCTTCCACAACTCCAAGATTTTAAAGACAAAGTTCCTCCTCATTCCACCAAGGAGACTCCATTGCCCAAGGCTTCCAAGCTATCAAGTTGGTCTTTCTCCCCTTCATAAAATCTCAAATTTCTTTGGTTTTTCTCCTTGCATGCAATAAGTAGATCTAGATTTAATTGAAAAGTTAGATTTAATTTTGCTTTTGCATGCATGTAAGTTAGATCTACATTTCAATTTCATCTCATTATCTAAAGCTAGATCTATCATAAGAATCAATCTTTTAGCAAGTAATTTTCATTTAAATTTTGAAAGACTAAAAGGTAGTTCTTTTTAAAGTGCTTTCAATTTCATATCTAGCAACTTTAGTTGCTACTTCATTTGTTGTTCCGAACAACAAACAAAACCACTAAGGAAGCTCATCATTTAGCTTGCTTTGATGGTTGTTAATTGATAGTTTAGTGTACCCTTAGAATTTTTTCCATAGTTTTGACCCTTTTCCGCAAGTTGTTCAAAGTGATTTTGGGCATCTTTGTGGGTTGTTTGCTTGCTGATTTTTGCAGGTTTGTGGACTGTTATCGCATAGTTTGTAGCTAGGTCAAGTGGCTATGAAGTAGAAGGCCAACCTGGCGTAACAGGAACCTATCCCACCCAATGTCACCACGATGGGGAGGTTCTTTCTCTTTAGGGACATTAGGCCTAGGGGAGACGTCCCCGGTAACCTGGGGCTTTGAAGAGGCAAAGGTTTAAA
>CBVK0100852913.1:0-10492 GCA_900067695.1 Picea abies
AAGAGTGCAATACAGATTTGATGTGTTTGATCTGATCTATATGTCACAAATATTTATTGTAATAAATTATAAGTAGTTGATAGCTTTTAATTCGATAGGATAACTTTAGAATAGTTGGAGGGAAGAGCTCGAAGAGCCCTCTTGTATAAAATCTTTTTATTGTTTCCGAGTAGAGTTTGTTGGCTCTCTAGTTGTTAGATTGTAGAGAGGCTACTAAATCTATTATATAGGTTGTTGTTGAAATTGTTGTTGGCACTTAAGTTACTGAGAGTTTTTTTTTTTATGTAAATGAGTGTGTGAATCTATATTTCTTTATAAGGTTATAGTACAAAACTGATGCAAGGATTCCAAGGATCTGCCTTAATGGAAACCAGATCTGGGGTCCTTGGAGTGCAGTATTTGAAAATAAACAAAAAGCGTATGGGTCACCACAATAGGAAACCAACCGAGGCTACCATAATCCAGTGTAAAAACTTCATCAAAAGAAATCAAAAAAGTCTGAACATAGTGGGGTGAGCTCCTACTCTGAGAGACAAGGTCTGGGTGGGTCCTGCGCTAGTCTAGGTTGATGGGGTGCTCTGTGTCCCCTTTCTACTCTGTCGCGTCCTCCTCCCTCTATTCCACCAGACGTAGCTTTCTGATGCAAGTTGGGGTTCCATCACTGGCGGCTGGAGTGACATCTATATGGTGGACGTAGCGTAGATAGAGATGAAATTGTCCTTCCATCCACTCCAGCTTCTCCTATTGTCTTTTCTGGTCCTCCACCAGCCTTTTTATCCCCATCTCTAGGTTGCTGAGGCGGTTGAGAATTCCCATGCGCTCTTTCTTCTGCTCTTTGGTTTCCATCCTATTGGTCTCCCCCCAGTTCGCACACATCTTACCTATCAGCATTTTGGTTCTCCAAGCTTCCTCCACCGTCCTATGGTAGAGGGTTATCCTCGATTGTGTGGTTCTGGGGTCTCGTATCCCCCCTGCTTCCTAGGTTAGTGTTGACCAGGCTTTTCCCCTGTGGGCATTGTTAATTTCTCTGTCCCATCTTTTAATGATCGTCTTCCCCTTGGTGTCTACCTTCGTGAGGAAGGTGCTCTTTGCATCCCTGGCCGCTTGTTCAATTCTTGTCATCCGGCGGGCGCTCTCTGGAGGTTCCTTTCCCTGGGGGCCTCTCTTGCTGCTGGTTTTCTTCATGCGTACTATGTTAACTTGCAGGTGGCGGTTCTTACATTGGGTTATTTCCCTGTTTCACTGCACCTCCTTATGATAAGTAAGGTGGCCCCTGTAATTGTGATGCCTCGTTCTGTAATATGTTCTGGTATCCCAGCCTTTATGGATCCAACCCGACTATGGTCCCGTCTTTGAAATCATGATCTGCTCATCAAGGTGGTCCTGCCAGTCAAAAGACTCTGTTCCAGAGAGTGTGCATTTGATGACCTTGCCATTATCCCTGCGCCAATGCTCTGCCCTACTCATTGTACGCCATCCCTTTCCCGGTCCCATCTTGGTACTTGGGTGAGGTGTGTTCCTACTTGGCCCTGGTGAGACCTGTCATCCATCATCTTTTTCCACCTGAGAGTTAGGTCCATTGTCCTTTGTCGCCTCTGATTTATCTCTTCTGCTTTCCAATGGGTAATTTTTGTACTTCTTTTTATTGATGGGGCTGTGGTGTCGTACCTTCGTCTGATGTGTGATTTGCATTTGCATTTGCAACCTTATTTGATTGGTGGGCCATCAGATTCTGTCTGGGACCTACGTGTCCTACAGTGTCTATTGTGCCTCCATTCTTGTCGTAATCTTTCGTACTACTCCTGTTATCCCAGTCTTTTGCCGCAAGTTGGGTGCAGTCTGCTCGGAATTGACCTTGCGGGATGTTGCTCCAGATTGTGTCCAGTTCTGGACCTTTTTTCTCGACCCCCTTGTTTTCTATTATATCTGCCAGTCCATTTGTTGACCCCCTCACCCAGCACAAATCCACATTGATCTCTATTCGCAAGTGCTACTGGATTTTTTTCAATAGGTAGGCCAATCGCCAGTGCCTCTGGATCTTTCCTATTCTTGTACTGTTTTGGAGTTTTCTCACTGTGTTGATGACTAGCACAGAGTCTTCTTCCACTATGGCGTTCATCATCCCCTTCCGATTGAGAATCTCCAGACCTGTCTCCAGGGCCCCGAATTCTACAGTGTTATTGGTAGATTTTCCCAGGCTCCCCGCCTATAGTCGTATGATGTTCCCTTTATTGTCCCTGATTACTCCTCCCACACCTGTTCTTCCTGGGTTGCCTTTCGCCACCCCATCCAAATTCAACTTGAGAGAGCTTGGAGGTGGTGGTTTCCAATTGCGCTCACCTACTTGGAGTTCTGACTATTGTCTATTTGGATTGGGGTTGCGCCCACCAATTAGTTGGAAAACCTCTAGGAGTTTGGAATCTTGATCAGTGGGTTGCACGCTACCCTCCTGACAGTTGCTTCTTATCACCATCTCGCGTATCATGGAGGTTATTATTTCCTTGATATTCCTTTCTGGCCAACTTTGGTTTCTGAAAATGCCCCTGTTCCTTTCCTTCCACATCGACCATATGATCATTCCTGGGGTGAGGATCCAATAGAGGTTCACCTCTTCTTGGTCGTTGTAGTTTTCTCTCCAGAGCTTGATTGTTGCGACTATGTTACCACGGATCCTATCTGACTGACAAAAGATACTTGCTGCCCAGTCCCAAATTTCTGCAGTGTAGGTACATTCGTTGAAGACATGGTTGGTTGTTTCTTCCTAAGTTTGACATAGATGACATCTTGACGGACCAGTGAAACCTCTTTTCCTTAGGTTATCCCAAGTTAGGATGCAGTTGTGTAATATTAGCCACTAGAAGATCTTAATCTTTGGCCATTAGGGGTTGTTCCAGAGCTTATCCCAGTGTTGCGCTAGGTCGTCTTGGTCTGGGTCCACCATATAGTGCCAGACTTCTTTTAGGTTGAATTCCCCTCTGTCCTTTTTTCCCCACCTCAGTTGGTCTTCTCCTTCCATTACTATTATTTTTCGTCTGCCCAGTTCCTCCTCCACCTCTTTTATTGTTGTTGCAGGTATCTCATTCTTCTGAGGAATAATCTTGTCCAAGGTTCTACATTTTTTGCGGTCTGTTCCCTGGTGCCAGTATCAATAGACATTGATTTTTCCTTGCGTGATGAGGTCCTATTGGAGTATCCCTCTGTCCAAGTTTTCCATCCTTGGTTCCTATTGCCAAGTGTCCTCCCAGAATCCGGTTGTTCTACCATTCTTGATTTCCCAAAAGCTGTGTGTCTGAATCCATTCTTTGTTGCACCATGCTAGGTTCCAGATGGTCGAGCCTTCCCTGGTTCCTCCAAAGCGGATTCTGTCCTGGTCGTGGGTGTCCGATGCATACTTTGCCTTCCATAGGTTTACCTAAGGTGTTGTAGTTTCTTTGACCCAATGCCACCATAGTTTCACCCCATATGCATTGTTGGTCATTTGTGGATCTTGCAACCCCAAGCCTCCTTTTCTTTTTGGCCTGCAAACTTTCTCCCAGGCCACCAGGGCCCATTCTTTCTTTGTTTCCTCACCTCGCCATAGGAAGTCCCTCTGGATGGATCTGATTTTCTATAGGATCCCCTGTGGAGTGGGGAAGACTGACATCATATAGGTTGGGATTACTTGTAAGACAATCTTATTTAGGATCAATTTGCCAGCTAGATTAACGGACCTATACGTCCAGTTTTTTACTCGCTCCTATAACCTATTTATTACTCCTTCCCAAGTTGACAACTTATATACTTTGTCTGTCAATGGAACCCCCAAATACTTGGTTGGGAGTGTTTTCCGTTCAAAGCCTAGAATGTTGGTCAAATTCCTTTGGATAGTTGGGTTGGTATTAATGAAAAAGATCATCAACTTGGAGTGGTTGATCTCAGCTCTCGAGGCTTCTCCAAAATCTCCTAGGATGCATTTGTAGGCTTTGGCTTCTTTGACCATGGGTATGCTGTGGAGGAGTGTATCATCTACAAACTATTGGTGGGTTTAAGTAGGGCAATTTTCGAAGGGTTTGAGCCTTGTTATTTCTCCAGTTGTTGTTGTGCTCTTTATGCTCCTGCTGAGGCCTTCCATCATCAGAATGAACAGGAAGGGGGACAGTGGGTCGCCTTGTCTGATCCCTCTCATGGGCCAGAAAGGTTTGGCCAGGGCTCCATTGATTAGTAGTAAGTAGCTTGTTGTGGATACTAGGCTAACAATCCAACTGATCCAGTGTTGGGTGAAACCAAAGGCTTCCAAAGTCTTGATCATGTAATGCCAACTAATTTTATCATAGTCTTTTTCTAGGTCCAATTGTATTAACATTCCCCCCCTCTTCTGAAGTTTTAAGGTGTGAATGATATCATGGGCCTGGATGATATTGTCCATTATTTGTCTACCTTCCACGAAGCCTTCCTGTTCTTGCGAGATCAGTGAAGGTAAGATGGGTTTCAATCTATTTGCTATGATTTTGGAGATAATCTTGTAGATCACGTTACAAAGTGCTATGGGTCTGTACCAGTCCAGGGTTTTGGCTTCATTTTCTTTAGGGATTAGGGTGATCATGGTTGCGTTTAGTGCTTTAAGGATGGAGGCAAACCTTCTAGAGTCCTCTACTACCTTATAGATGTCATATTTGACAATTTCCCAGTAGGATTTGAAGAAATCCACAGTGAATCCATCTGGACCTGGTGCTTTCCCGCTAGGCATTTCTTGGAGAGCTTGATCAACTTCTTCCGTGGAAATAGGTTTGTTCAGCAAGATGTTTTGTTCCTCGGTAACTAGGTGTGGAATATGCTGGGTTATTTTCTGGATGGCCTCTGATCTGTCTTGTTGAGGTTCTTGGGCTATCCCATGGAAGTGGTTGACCAGAGCACTTTCGATCTCCTGATGTGACTCACGCTCGATTCCATATTGGTCCTTGATCTTCAGTATTTTGTTATGGGATTTTCTAGCCATGGTTGTTCCGTGTAAGAACTTGGTGTTCTGCTCTCCTTCCTTTAGCCATCAGATGCAGGACTTTGACACCAGAGTGTTTCCTCCTGCTAGCATCGCACCACCCATTCTTGTGTCATTTGGAGCTCTTCCTTTTTCCAGTCCTCCATATAGCCTTCTCGTAAGAAAGTTTCTTGGATTTTTTTTATTTTTTCTTCGATGTCATTTTTCTCTATGTTTATATTCCCAAAGATATCCCTGTTCCATTCCTTGATTTTTTTCCTAATGTATTTAAGTTTCTTGTGTAGTTTGAACATCCTAGTTCCTTGCTCTGGTTGCTCCTCTCACCACCATTGTTTGATTTTTTCCTTGAAAGTCGGGTGATCGATCCATAATTTCTCGAATCTAAAGGGTCTATTCTTAGATGTTGTTTGGAAGCTTACTTCCAGTTGTACTAGCCAGTGATCAAATCCACCCCAGGGGAGGATGTTGCAGTCTGAGGTTAGCCCCTGCATGATGATTGACTCTGATATAAGGAATCGGTCAAGTCTTGTAGCTACCTGGAACTGGTTCATCTGTTTATTGGTCTAGGTGAACTTTCCATTCTTGGTTTGGAGTTCTACCATCTCCACTCTGTCTATAAAATTTGAAAACTCCTTCGCATCTCTCCACTCTGTCTATAAAATTTGAAAACTCCTTCGCATCTCGATCCAATCTTCTCGTACCACCCTTCTTTTCCGCAAGGGAGGTGATAATGTTGAAGTCCCCTGCTAGTATCTAGTGGAGGTTGGTGGCTCAACCTTTTATATCTTCTAGGTCTCAAATCATTCCTTTCTTTTCCTCTGGCCCGTGGGGCCCATACACATTTGTGCATAGAATCTCCTCAGTATTTCCTATGATTTTCATGCATAGTTCTAGGGTGTACCTTGTTTCCTTGACTGCTATTAAATTTAGGATTTCTAGGTTCCATAGAGTGATTATGCCACCTGACCTTTGGTGGTATTCGATGGCTACCATATTGTACTTGCGCCAGTGTTGTTTAATGATTGCCTCCATTTTGTCTGTAGTACATTTCATTTCTTGAATAAAATAGAGATCCGGTTGCTCCTGCTTTAGACTATTCCTAAGGATTCTTTGTTTTCTTGGGCTGTTTAGGCCTCTTATATTGCAAGTTATAACCTTCATTTTTAAACATGTGGGGGAGAGTGGGGAAAGAGTTTCTTGATCTTACATGAGTTTATCGGTAGCGCTCCCAGCTCCTGTAGTGCTACAATGCTTGATTTCCTGCCTTTTTTTCCTTCTCGTCTGTTTGGGTGATGGTTGCGATTATCCCTCGTCGGCTTTCACTCCTAGGTGTCCTATCTCCCCATGTGTGCATTTTTTTCATCTGCCTTTGGCTTCCTCCTGGAGGAGGAACAGGTATTGGATGCAGTCGAGTTGCTCTCTTGGTACGCTGTCAACTCCCTACCTTTTCCATTGTTATAATATGTGCGGAAGGTCTATCCATTCCCTTTCCACCAAGTCTCTGAGATCAGGGTCTTCTTTACCTACTTCGCTCAGGGTCATCTCTGCATCCCCCTATGTGTCTTTCATGGTAGTGTTGTCCTCTTTTGTTTCTCCATCCATCGGGGTTGCGCAACTCCCCTAAGTTGTTGTAATGTTTGGCTATTGGGTGGGCTCTTTTGTTGCTTGGTCCTTGACTTCTGGAACTTTTGTTGAGTCCTTTTCTTCTACTGTCCCTTTGTTTGTTTGGTCCCTTCCTTCCTTCGTATTCCGGGTCTCCTGGGTATTTCCTGTCAAGGTTTTATTTTGCTTTTTATTTTCTTTTTCCTGGGGTTCGGGGTTATAAACCCTTCCTCATCTTGTTATGTTTTGGGATTTACTGCTTCCTGCCTTTTGTTTAGAGGGCACTCTCTGATCAAGTGTCCATGCTCATGGCATCATTTTCATCTAAAGGGGATCGGTCCATAATTTATGTTTTGGATCCATTCCCCATCCCTGAATTCCAGACTTATGGCTTCTGGGAGTGCTCCAGAAACATAAATTCTTGCATACGATGTGTATCTTCCTTTTAGGGTGGCTTCTGATGTCTTCACATATTTTCCCAATTTGTTTCATATTTCTTCAAAGGTATAGGGCAACCAGTAGTCTAGGGGTAGGGAATAGAGTCTCAACCATACTGGTACCTTTTTGAACATTTATTTCTCTGGGGAAAATTTTTCTTTCTAGGGTTGCATGTAGAGTCCTACTGAGGCATGGAAGTATGGACCTCCCTCAAAGACTCTGCCCCTGTCCTCCAGGTTAATAAAGACTGTTGTGAAGAAACCCTTTGAGCCTAGGTGGAGTTCCACTTCTCCATTTGGCTTCCAGTGGTATTTAATCCAGTTGTGCAAAGTTCTTTCTGTGGTCCATAACCCCATGAATTTTTATATGAGCGCATGCATCTTCATTTGATCCCTATAGAGTTGTGTTTGTGGGTCTTCCAATACCACCTTGGGTATCAATGTTGTTTTGGGTTTGCAGGGGTTGCGCACCTCCGTCCCGTTAACCTTCTTGGTCTCATTATTTTCATTCTAAGTCTCCTTAGTGACTTCCTCCCTGGTCTCATTTTTGTCCTGAATTCTTTCTTGATGCTTCCCTGGGTATGATCCCGAGGTTCCTATCATTGGTGCCTTGAAAACTCTGCTTCTTGGCCCTTTTCCTCTGTCCACCACTACTTGTTTGTATGAGGGGGTCCCCTTGCCCCCCCCCCTACTACTCATGTTGCTCTCTATTGTGGTCATGACTTTCAAACCCTAGCTCTCCGCGACTGTCAATTCTCCCGAGTATCTATTTTTGAGGTTACTCAACCCTTAAGTTACTGAGAGTTGTCTCCATTATAGCCAAGAGTTGAAAGCTACCGAGAAGTAGTGTATGAACATATGTACATTCCAGTTGAATGAATATAACAGAGGAGCATTGTCCCAAATGTATGGTGTTGTTGCATCTATCTTAATGAATGCATGGTAGACTTTCTGTTTATTTGGAATTCTCTACTATTTCTTATTCTTGTGTTTATGTATGCATTTAAATGGATAAATGTATGAAATTATGAAGATTTAGATAAGTTTCAATTGTTCTTCTCTACGAGCAAGTGTAAGTGTGCATAGTGTCCACAAGGAGTTCGTTGACAGAGTCTGTTTCGACTCATTAGCTCAGAAGAAATAACACAAACTTAGATGTGTAAGGAGTGCATATCGTTCACAAGTTGTGCGAGACAAAGTCCATTTTGACTCAGAAAGTTTTGGAGAGATAGCTTGAAGGGATTTGTCCATTAGGAGTGCATGACCAAGTCTTCTTACTCAGGTGCTCAGAGAATTAGTGAGAACCATCCACAGACTGGCTGGATTTCATAGGAGAAGCTGGATTTCATAGGAGAACATGTTGCAAGGCGTGCACAGGCTGAAATTCGACTAAGTGTCGAAAGGAATATTCTAAGGAGATAAAAGCTCATGAGGGAGAACGATGAGAAATCTTCTAAGGAAGGAATCCTTTGAGGTTTCCTGAAATCAACAAGTTGAGATCCCTCCAGGAGGGATTGGGAATCGGGATCATTCTAGAATGCCATATGTGGGAGGAGTTGCATGAAGTTTAGTCGTAAGGTATTTCAGAGGTCGGGGTTTGGGACTTTTCGAGGTATTGAACGGTGGGATCGTCGAAATTGCAAGTTGCCAAGCAAATCTCAACCGTTGGCTGCGAGTATACATGTGGCAACAGATTAGAGAATCTGGGAGTAGAGGTCCAGAGGAATCTAGTATGGAGTGATCGAAGTTTCGCAAAGTCGCGAAACCTGAAACATAGCTGGATCGTCAGATCCAGGGAGGCACGTGGCAGAGAGCCGTGAATTCGGAGAAAGTTGTTTCGAAAGGAAACAAAGGAGGAACTTGAAATATCGTCGGAGCCCAAAGTGGTGAAGTGTTGGCCCGAGGTTATAGGTTGCGGTTGCATTAAGGGGAACGAGTCTAGCGCGAGACTAGTACTAAAAAATCGGTGTCGCTAAGCATCAAAGAGCGGAGTTGCAAGTAGTCGGAACTTACACGCGACATCAAGGGGACTTGTGAGTGTATAAATTGTTCAGGGTATGTTGAAGGCCTAAAGAACCAATTCGGTTTGGAGAGTTTGAATATCCAAGACCGAGAGGTCGCAGAATCCCCAAGAGAGAAGGGGGTTGTCGCATCAAAAGTGAACACTTGAAATAGAAGGAATTTCATGGAATCGCCTCTTTATTATCGAAAGGAAGTTTATCCTACTTATTTTCTCTATAGTATTTATTTTCTCTAATTATGTAATATGTATAATAAATAATCTTATCATTCTAATTGGAACTCTAATTGGAATGCACTATTCATATGATAAGATTTCATTGTAAGTAAATAAATACTATAATCTTTTCATGTGTGATGTGAATGATATTGCTATAACCATGATGATATTTCTTTGCACCTCAGGCACTCTGATTATATAGATTTAACCACTCAAATATGCATATCCAACAATTTCTCACAGAATTTCAAACAAAATTAAATAGAAAATATCCCCGGAAAATGGCCAAAACTTAGAATAATTAGACTACGACTTAGAAAATTACAACTGTGACATTGAACTTCACAGTCAAACGTGACATTGAAATTCATAGTAAAATGATGGAGAATATTATAGTGGTTTCAAATGCTTGTGAATGGTGGCTTATAAAATTACAACTGTGACATCGAACTTCACACTCTTAAAAGATGGAGCATATTCTAGTGATGTCAAATGCACGTGAATGGTCTTAATTGATGGAGCAGATTCTAATGTCAAATGCACGTGAATGGTGACTTATAAAATGTTGTGGTCTAAAAGTTATATGTTTTGGTTCTTTGTAGGGGATATTATCCCTTTAATTTTGTCTGAAATTTGGCGATAATGTTCTATCTACAATTTTTAAAGGTTAATTCTGCATAATCCGATTGACCTAGGGATTTTTCAGCATGTTGAATCTATTTATGCATTCATAAATGTTATTTAAACAATTTTGTGATTTAACCCAAATTTATATCGTCCAATTTGAACAAAAAAAAAATTCTAGTGATGTCAAATGCGTGTAATGATGTTGTACAACTCAAAATAAATCAATATATATGCATGCGTTAAAACTTAAAATCAGAGAATTTAGACACAACAAAATGTGACCCAAGAATTTCAAGCAATTCTCCAAGTGAGACGATGCTCACACACATTGCATTAATCAAAGAAATCAATTACATTTTATAACTGAGATCTCACATAACCAACTTGGACCAAACTCCTACAATTGTGGATGTGAGAAAGACACACAACAACTCAATAAAAAACCCTAATTTTTACATTATTTGAAATCTCCTAATTTCGACATTATTCCAACATTCCCCCTTAATGGGGTTATGGATTTTCTACAACACCTAACTTGCTTCTAAAAATTTCAAATTTGATCTTTCCAAGAGGCTTGGTAAATACATCAGCCACATTATCACTTGTATTACA
>CBVK0100852914.1:0-10492 GCA_900067695.1 Picea abies
ATTCCGAGCACTTTGAATTTTTGAGCAAAATTTGATCCCCTGATCAACTTAGGAATCCACTTGCTATATTTATTAGGAAAATCATGAGGAAAACCATGTATTCCATTCATGTTGTGGGGCTTGTGCACATTGTTAACCCATGGGTTATCACCCATATTGATTGTTTGTTGGTGAACTACATAAGGATTTGGATTTACAAGAACATTACTAGAGGAAGCTTGAGAAACCTCTCTCCTTATTTTTATATAATCCTTTTCAAGGTTTGAAATACTCCGATAGAGAGTTGGATTGGAACTTCTTGTTGGATACCCTCCTATAGATCTTTCCTCATGTGGATTTTCCAGGTGAGTAATCTAAATGAGAACTTGAAATCCTGCTCATGAAAAGAAATTAAATCTATACTTCAAATGAATCAGGGAATGGACTTTCTCCTTAGAAACGATGCCAAAATGTTATCACTAAAACACTCCCTAAATGAAAATTCCAACATTTAATATGAGGGGAACACCTAAGGATACTACCAAGTGGATCACTACATGTCACCTATGTGATTCACTCCACTCTATATTCTAGGAAAAAATAATCTAGGGGGGGACCCCACATGATTGAAATAATTCCTATCATTATAAGTTATAGATAAGTGAGGACAAGGTCTAGACATAATTCCACATAGAACACTCCTATTAAATATAGGTAATCAATGGGAAAAATATTGGATAAATGGGCCTTCTGAGAGTCAACCTCTAAGGAATGTCAACTCCCCAAAAATTGGATAGAAAAGGTATGAGAGATAGTTATGATAACCTTCTTGCAATGTTCACCTAAGTTGTAAGTATCCTCATGAAGATGAGAACCCTCCCTAGCAGTTGATACGATGATTATGCATCTGCCTCAAGTACCATAGGTACTTCCCACCCACGGTCACCTTTGTAGGTATCCTAGGAATGACCACTACGATTACCACTCCACAATCAACGACCGAGTGAAATAGTCATAGGTCAAGAAGTGATTCCACTCAAGGGGCCTTCCACTTATGAAATCCATGTACATGCAATACTCCACGTACACTAGAACAAGCAAAGAGGGGATATCACCCCTTGATTTAAGTGTGACCTTGTGCTTAACTCCCTTTTTAGAGGAGCTTTCCCAGCAAACACTTCCTGCTACAATTGGATTTTTTCTCTCTTTAGTGACTTCTAGTTTAGTTTTATGGCCTTGGAGAATTTCCTCTCCAACCTACACCAAGGCTCTAAATCCTATTCTAGATTTTTCTTTTCTATAAACAAAACATTTCTAGTTGATTTTAGATTAAAGTTTATTTTAGGGATATTGATTATGCAAAGGGTGATTCTATGTGAGGTAGATGAGACAATGATATGAATAATGCTTGGATAATGAAATATTGTTTACTAATATATCAATATTTCAATGTACCATTAATCACCATACAACCATACATCAATGATCATTTCCTAACATGTATCCCTTAAAACAAAAACAAACAATAAAAGTCTACTCAACCTCAAAGATATTCAATGTACTACAACCATGCCTTCATATAAACTTCACAAAACATTTATCCTAAAGATGTCATAAACCATGAAGGGATATTTAATTTGAGGGATACAAACTCTAATTTGTTTTTAGAGCAACTTAGATTTCCTTCACATAAATGTCTATGTATGTTGGTTAATATCAACTCAAAGGAATGTATCCAAATATAACACAATAAATAGCAGTTAAGTAGATTAGAATATGAGGCACAATATGCTCAAGCAAGTTTATAAGTCCATTGAGATTCAAATTGGTTGGTTAAATTCTCAATTAAATTATGCAACAAGGAAGACCACACAAATCTTGAAAATAGCAAGGATGAGATAAGAGGATGATCATGTAGATGGATTAAGTGGAAAAATATTAGGCAAGTAAACCATATGAAAATATGCAACAATTTTTGCCTAACGATACCACATAAAATATATGAAACCCTTAGTCAAAGAATTATCTCCCTTTACTCAACTAATGATGGAACGATATGCCAAAATAGAGAGATCTTTAGGGGTACTTGAGGAAAAACTATAATGCACTTAACCAACCAAGCAATGTGAATGAGGAACATTTCCTTATAGTAGTTACAACTAACATTAAAATACCTCTATGTATTTTGCAATTTAGGTGATATGGATATAAGTGTGATAGTGAGAATAGGAAATGATTTAGATCTAATGAAGAGCATTGGAACAGATCTAGAAGTAGCCTAGAAGGTAGAAAATATTTGGATAAAATCAAACTACAATTGAACCCTTTGATGAACCATATTGTTTCAGATATGGATATTTAAATACTCTACAATTCAATAGCTAGGAACATAGTTGATAAGGCAACAATGTGAGGAGACGATGAGGGAAATACAAAGTTGTTTGGATAGATTTGGAAGCAAATGGTTGCAAGGATGATTTAAGATGGGAAAACCTTCCAACGAATCCCAAAGTGTATGAATTTGATTTTGAAACCCTTGAAGTCTAGGCCCATATTGCAAATTGGACAAATGAAGATAGTTCGGGTTGTAGTAAATTAATGGATAGAACCTACAACACTCGTAACATCAACCCGAGGTTTGATAATAAAAAAATGAACAAGAAGGCACTCAAACCCTCATGTGTTGGTTAATGGCAACATAGAAAAAAATGGCCAACAATAATTTTCTAAGAATGATATGCAATTAAGCTCAAAAAAACTAAAAAATGATGCGTAAAAAAATTATTTGTTGACTAAAGAAACAAGTGAAGAAGGTATACCTACCATTGGACCATGGGGTCCTCTTATTTTGGTGATATTACTTGGTTAAAATTGTTGATGTTTTCCCTCGCCTGGGGCTAGGAGAAAAGCACCAACTAGAGAAGGAGAGGGTTACCAAAATGAAGGGGGTTGAATCAAAAAATAAAGCAAACGACTAGTCCAAGCAAAGTTATCTTAAGCAACAATGAAGTAATAAGAACAATTTTTTAAGATATTCTTCCTAGATACATGCATAACCATAGTACCTAAAAATGCTTGGAAAAGAAAAGAGATAGAAGTAATTGTTACCTCTTTAGCTTGTCCTTCCCTGCAAGAAAAATTATTTCCACATCAAAGATGATAGCCCAATCGATCTCCTTTAAAATAAATGGAACAACACTTGAATAAAAAGACACTAGAGACAAAATAGTAAGAGCTTCTTTCTTTATTCTCTAATTAATCAAAAATGAAGAGAATAACCTCTTTTATAGGAGAAGAGGTGCCTCAAAACCATTTCACAATACCAAGTGCTAGCTCAAAAACATGAGCCTAAAACCATTTTCTATAATAAAACCATAAGCAAATAAAATAATAATAAATTACATGGATAATTTGCTCATGAAGTACACCATCCCTTTAGAAAGGGTCAAAATAAAACAAAATGTTTATCCAAAGAGTCGTGCCCCTCCAAAGATGATGTCAATGCCTATAATATGGTCAAATGGTCAAGTCAAAAGGTCCAAAGTAGCTCCAAGTTCCACCTTTGTCCAAGGAATGGACCAAAACATGCAATATCATGATGACGCCATATGCCATGTGTGAGTTGTCCATCAAGAGATAATAACAAGATTCATGTGTTGGATCCATAAGACATGCACTCCTCAAGCAAGGGTCAAGTATGGATACCACATCATCAAGAGTGTCAAAATCATCATGTGAAATCATCCTCGTGATGTGTAAACTCACTCTCCACACTCTCCAATGTAATAAATACCCCATGTGTGGCATAAAAGGGAGTAAATGGTGCATGAATATGCCATGAAATGTCCAACTAAGAAAGGAGGAAGCATATAAATGGTCCAAGTGTCATGTGTGATGACATGGCATCCATTTCACAACCCGATGCATTGTCATAGATCCCAATGTGGTGACATTTATCTTGTGGTACATGGATCCCAAGGCAAATGTCATAGATCCCAGTGTTTGTAGATATGGAAATACAAGAGTATATGGATCCCAATGTAGCATCATGGATCCCAAAATAGTGTCACAGATCTCGAGGCATGGTACACATATTCCAAGTCACAATACCCACTCAAAGTGATGGGTCTAGCCTCTTAGCAAGTCATTAATTGGTAGCACCTAGTGACAATCTCTTAGAAAAACATAACAAAGGGGATTAATTTAAATACTTGCCTAATTCTTACCAAGGGGAACATTATTAACACTTATACATGCACCAAATCCTAAGAAAAACCCATATTTCCTAAGTATCTAGGTGAAAGTTAGGAAATAATGTATAATAATGATGAAAGGGAAGGGGGAATGTGTTCATGTGATGACCCTCAAATCCTTAGACATGCATACTTATTATTTTTCATTTATATCTTCATCTAGCTTCATTTGTCTAAGAATTTTTACTTATAATATCCTTTTAGAGGGAGCTTGGCATTGAGTTACCATCCTCAACCTGTTTTTTACTACTCCTTCAAGCCTTTTTCTTTTGAACGTTCAATTTATTGAACAAGCCCCTTTTCTTTAGATATTATTTAGACAAACCAAGGATTAGGGGCATGGGTCTTATTTAATGAGGGGCACTACTCAAGATTAATATTTGGCCTTCCCTTTCATCAACCTAGTGACAATCTCTTAGAAAAACATAACAAAGGGGATTAATTTAAATACTTGCCTAATTCTTACCAAGGGGAACATTATTAACACTTATACATGCACCAAATCCTAAGAAAAACCCATATTTCCTAAGTATCTAGGTGAAAGTTAGGAAATAATGTATAATAATGATGAAAGGGAAGGGGGAATGTGTTCATGTGATGACCCTCAAATCCTTAGACATGCATACTTATTATTTTTCATTTATATCTTCATCTAGCTTCATTTGTCTAAGAATTTTTACTTATAATATCCTTTTAGAGGGAGCTTGGCATTGAGTTACCATCCTCAACCTGTTTTTTACTACTCCTTCAAGCCTTTTTCTTTTGAACGTTCAATTTATTGAACAAGCCCCTTTTCTTTAGATATTATTTAGACAAACCAAGGATTAGGGGCATGGGTCTTATTTAATGAGGGGCACTACTCAAGATTAATATTTGGCCTTCTAAACTTTGGCTCTTCACATCTAAGCCTTCATGGATTTATTTATTCAGGATTTTAATTTGACCTTTCCTTTTGACCTTTGAGAAATCATACATGACTTGGATGCAATTCTTTTATGTGAATGGAATGGATGATACAAGGGAAGTGAAAAGTGGTTAGTATGTTTGGGATATGGATAGCGCTATCTATCCTAGAAAGCCAATGGTACAAGTCAAACCAATATATGACACAATTCTAAAAAAACAACATGTTCCCCAACGTACTACGAGGCCAGTAATAAAGCTATATAATGTTATGAAATGCCTAAATAAAATGTTAGATATGGACCGATTTATGACAAGTGAAGATTTTATATCATCATGTCCAAATGAGTATTAATACATGGAATATCAAATGAAGAAAACTTAGCATACCATAGTGCATCTGACATTTGAGGAGCGAGGATGTAAGTGAGCTACACCACAATTGAGCTTAGTACAATCATGTATTGAAATACACCTGACCCCCTAACCCTTCCTTAGGCTAGTGGGGTGTACCAAAATTTTTGTTCTCAAAAAATGCTCTAAATCTGATTCTAAGCTTACAGACCAATCCTTCTCCTCAAGATCTTTCCAATGATTATCATTATTCTCAAATCTGAGCTCTGGATAGAAAGATGTGCCCTTTACAAGTTTTGGTCCATATTCCAAACTATGACTTCATCATATCAACATGGCCTCCATGTCGACCCACTCCACATGTGCTAGTTGACATCACCAGTCCACTGGAATCCACATGGACCTATCTTGCATCTGTTGGCTAATGTGTCTTGTTGTTATACCCTTGGACATAGATCTTCAAGATTTCAAATACCACAATGCTATCGAGATCTCATTATCAGAAAATTCCCACTGGAATGTCCAATTGATAATGTTATTGAATATTTTTTAAGTTCACATCCTGCAGGACTATCTGTTTTTGCGCTATCAGACATTTTCCATCAGAAGGCATTTTACCCAGCTTCACAACTCTTCCCAAAAGCTCATAGCCTACAAGTCTATAAAAGTTTCTACCTCAGCTCACTTCTTCATAAATACTTCTCAAATGATATCCTCCCACAGATGGTCAGGATCAAATCTTGACGCCCATTGTATTGTCAATATTTATTCTTGTAACTTGGTCTATTCCTATTTATTCTTGTAACTTGGTCTATTCCTCCCAGCACTTACCAATGGAAACTGCAAGTCCCACCTATACCTGACTGCCATATGTCCTTCACGCATTCATATGTACTTGTTGATGTGTACCCAATGACATTTCTCCACCTGTCACTCAGTTGATGTGGCACTCACGTCACCATTTACTGACATGTCATCTGACATGGCATCTAACTCTGCATGCTAACATGGCATTCTTTTCCGCATTTATCCCTTTTGAGACAACATACTCATCCCCCTTTTGAGGTCGTTCAACTTGAATTTTTGTAGCTCTATTCTCATGAGCTCCTCGGTCCACTTTATCACTTTTAGGAAGCCTCTAATCTAGGGTATTAATTTGAATGGACCTAATTTGAATCCTTTGAATGGACCTAAATTGAATCCTTTGTTGGTAGTGTTCAACTTCAAAGTCTCTTTCATTATTTTCTACAACCATCCACATTGAGCATTAACTCATTGATACACTAGAATGAATGACCCACACTCCTAAGCCCATGAACGGAGAGTATTAGAACCTCCAACCATGCATTTTATTCCTTGTTGGAATGAATATCATGAATGAGGAGTTGTGTGTTCACATATACACCCATAGAGTGCATGCTATTTGTATCTTGCATCTTGTTGTCAACTACTTGGAGTATGGGATGGGTTTGAAATTCTCGATGTAGTGTAACTCATCTCCATAAATAGAGTTGAACCTCAACCAAATAGAACATTGACTTGAGTAATTCATCCCAATCATGGACCAATTTGCCTGTGTATTAAATAACATAATATATTGGAAATAATATAAAACATAAAAATGTGAAATTAATTATTTTATTTTTTTAAATGCAAACCATTGAAATGATAAAGATATCAGACTCAAAATATGATTCATTACTTTCTAGTACTTGGACTTATTGTATCATATTTAAAATGAGGCATTTTGATCTAAAGGGTAAGTGGTATTGGAGGAGATTTCCAAAAGGAAGGGAGATGGGATATGGGAAATACCATGTACATGAGGTTCAAGTGAGAAATCTTGATGGTCGCGGGGAGCAACTACAAGCTATTTGAGTGAGTCATACCAGTTCACTCTCTAATGGATGGAATTCCATATTTGTAAAAAAAAGTCCTTTATACTTGTATTTCTATTTAAATTAATAAAAATAAAGAAATATTCTCTAATTAGATGATTAAGTTGAATATCTATTCATTATTATGTTATGATGTTGTAATAGACTAATTTCTTTGATATTGTCTTGCTAGTTTTTTAATGCTTAAAATCATAGTATTTATGCATTTTTCTTCTTTGCAAAATAATTATTATTTAAAGCATGAATATTCTAAACTAAATAATTATTATTTAAAGCATGAATATTCTAAACTAGTGTAAGTGTTCCCTTGTATTTGGTATAGCTTAAATGAGGTTAAATTCATATTTCTTAATTTGAATAAATGTATAAGACTACAAAATAATAGATAAAATGTTCATAAATATTGTTATTAAAATTTACTTTATTGAATTTTTCTAGCAATACCCAATTGGCAATCATAAATTGCTAAATAATTTAAACCATAAATATTAAAGGTTGATATACAAATAACCTTCTCAAAATAAAACAATAACAAGTATCAAAGTCATAAATGTACATGTCAAAAAAAAAAATGAGACAATGTTAAAAACAATGATGCGTGTTCAAAAGTACAAACTAATGCATCTATCATTTAAAAAAAAAAAATGTGATAGTGAATCTCCATGTATTCCATGAGAAAACATATGAACAAGGCAGTAAGGCTGCTCATACTGCCTCTTAAGAATTTGTGCGGAATAGTTGGCAATTAACTCTAAACCTCAAACAAACAAAGTGAAGCTTTTAATAAAACTCTAACTGTATGAAACTTCTAATAAGAAAAATATACTTTTTTATTATAAAAAAAATAATTACCATACATAATGAGTTGGAACCCAGAAGAGAACTGGTGGCCTGACAGAGCTGGGATTTGCAGGCGAGGCTTTTCTTAAGTAGCTCTTCGAGCCATTATTCCCACCTGGATGGGTACTTATCATGGCATTTGCTCGACAACGAATACGCTCATGAATTAACGTATCGTTTGATCCAAAATCACTCAGCTGAAAAGCAATATTTGTATTTGAAACACTGCTGAAAAACAATATTTGTATTTGAAATAAGTTGGAAAACTTATATTTATTTTATTAAAAATAGTTAATTAATTTATATTTATTTTATTAAAAATAGTTAATTACAAAATTTTACAATGAATATAATGGAGAAGATAATGAATAAAATATTATCCAAAAAAAATTAGAACAAATATGGCTTAAATTTTGAAATAGATACAATGGAAACGAAAAATACATTCGGCTAGGATTTCTGCCAGAACATGTCACTTACAGTCACACCTGCAGAAGGGAATCTGCTCCCTTCTACAATGGGGCTCTCACAGGAGGCTCCCGTAAGGGAGATCCACGGGCTTCACAGACACGGGCTTTGGAAATTAGAGCTTGACACGATGGATCCATTTCGTACTTCACAATTAATTTGACATCTTGAAATAAGTGAAAGCTCCAATAACACTATAAAGTTATCAGTCAATAAAATGTAACAAAACTAAATTTTTTTATTATGTAAATCACCCTACATCTTGGGGTAGGGTATGTATTATTATATATGTATGTAAATCACAAGACCTTGGTTGTGAAGTTTGGGGATGCAACATCTCTAGAGAATAGTAAAGAAAGATAGAGAAAATACAAAAGCATTTTATAACTTATAATATTCAAATTAAAGGCAACACAACCTATCCTATCCTCCTCATAAAACAATCATTTTCCCCATTGAGAGCATGACTATGACTATGTACTTAACATACAAGAACAAGGTAAACAACAAGTAAGACAAGAGGCTTCTAGGATTGACATAAAGATGCCAAGTCTTGGCTAAAGCATCAGGGTATCGAAGAAGACTCTACAAAGTAATGATAATATTAAAATTATTATTACATCTAAATTTAAAGATATTTTTTTTCCAAGTAAGAAAAACTTTATATTCATAAAAAATAGAGGATATATTCATAAAAAATAAAGAATATGAAAGAAACCAAAGACTGAAATTCATTTCTTCATGAAACTGTCCTTCAAAACAATCCTGAGTGATGAATGCTCCAACGTCCAGATAGATAGCCTCTTTACAAAACTCATTTGTCGACACGTTTAATTATCTAGGGATATGATTAATTGAGAACCATTCCAAAGTTGAGAATAAAGAACGAATCTGGGCCATCAATGTCTTGAGTCTCAACACCTGCATCTGATTTTGACCTCTTACCCACTCGATAAAAGACTTGGAGTCTCCCATAATTTTCACCTTCTGCAGATTTAGGGAGGTGACCATGAACATAAGTGTTCATAATGTTGATAGTTTCGCCTTAGTGTTTGTCCCTTTGACCGATGAGTATTTGATTTCGAAATAATGAGACTCAAAAATAAAAAGAATAACACCAACCCTGCAACCTGGAGGGTGCCCCTGACTGGCACCGCCAAAATTTGTTTGTCTAAGCAAGGTCTGGTGAGGATTTTTTGGTTTTGGGATTTTGGCCTCATATTTGAATTCTCTGGATAATTTATCAATAATTGAAGAAATAGTTGACGTCAAAGTAAACATGTCCTAAAAAATGTAGACATTGCGAGCCCACCACACTAAATAAATCAAGAAAAAGGGAAGGGAGGGAAAATCATTTGTGCCCAAATCCTCTTTCTAGGATTTAATCCAGTCGAGAAGGTTACCAGACAGAGTCGACCCGATGACTTTTACCACATTTGAGACCTCTAACATTACTTGTAGGGAATAATGACAAGAATGAAAAGATGTTGCACTGATTCCAAATTTCCCTTGCAGAGAGCACATCTATTTGGACCTGGCGATCCTCTTTTCATCCTATTGTCCCATATTAATATCATGTTTTCAATGGCCATCCATATCACATATTCACTTTTAATAATACCACCACCACTTTCTTTCTCCATCGAAAGCAACCTTTGTCTAAGATAATTAGCCAAACTTGACTGTGTAGATCCCATATTTCTCATTCCTTGACCAAACAAATAATTCATCTTTCTCTTCCCGAAGCTGAATAAAATTAGAGTTTAAAAGATCAATGGATATTTTTCGTTCCTCTGT
>CBVK0100852915.1:0-10491 GCA_900067695.1 Picea abies
ATTGCCCAGGTGTCAATGACGCTGCCTGTCGTGTCACCCCATCCGGGGCTCTTGGCATATTGTAATGACATTGAAAACTTAATACATTTGATTTTAATTTGATTTCGTCATTTAATACCTCTGCGCTCTTAAATCTGTAATGCATCCACACTCTTAGCTCTTTGAAATTTAATTTTAATTTAATTTTACTCTTTAATGCATCCACATTCTTAGATAATTGAGATTTATGTTATGGTTTTCTAAAAAGAGAAGATATTAATAATTTTTGTTTTTTAGTGTTTTTTTTGTTTGCTACATCAATCCAAATCATCTGAGTTACACCAACCTTTAATATCGTTGGACATTTTTGTTTTTTAATATTAAAACTATTTAATCATAAAATTGTTAAATTTACATTCATTTTATGAATAAATTGCAATAACTTAAATGATCACTATTTAAAATTATTTTGATCTCAGTTTAAAATTATTTTAATGATATTTAATGAGCATGGAATTAATTTTTCAACAAATATAATTGTTCTATTATAATCTAAAGTTAATTTTTTAACAAATATAATTATTCTATTATAATCTAAAGTTTGGTTTTTACATAGATTTTTTATAAGATGAAGTGTTAATTTTCATTGTTTTGGATATAAAATATGTTCGTTCTTTAAGCCTGTGCAAATTTGTTTTTAATTATTTACTTTATCATGGTTTTAGTGACAAATTAAAGAAAACAAAATAATTTCAAAAGTATAAAGTTTAAATCAAAACAAGAGTTGCAAGACAACATAGTCCCTGCCTTTGGCAGATTTGAAAATTGATAATAATAATGATTTAAAACCTAATATGTATAATTAAAATTAAGTTTATTATTTAAATTTATTACTAAAAGTTAGTAAAAATAATTATCAATATTAATATTTTTATTATAATTATAATTGATTATTAAATTAGTGAAATTAATTTTTCCTATTAATATTTTTATTATAATTATTATTATTATAATTATATTTAATATCATTATAATATAATATTAATATTAATATTCATTGGTGAAATTAATTATTACTATTAATTTATTCATTAAAATTATAATTGATTATTAATATTACTATATTTATTATGATGACAATCTATTATTCATATAATCTATTATTGTAATCTATTTTAAGGTTTTATAAAAGTTGTTATCCTTTCTTAAATTACACTCTAGAAACCCTTCGAACTTTTTTTAAACCTAAAAAGATATAATTTTGATCTCTGTAGGGAGAGTGAAGGCGTCCTTGGCGTCTTTTCGGTGAGCAGCTGGTATGCCAGCAAAAATAAGTGTAGTCAATGTCATAATAAAAAAAATAAGTATAGTCAACGTCATAATAAATTTGTGAAGCTATTTTAATCATTGGAGTTGTTGTCACAATAAACATTCTTTGTCTAAAACTTACACATCTTTCTTCACTGAGCAGAGTTGGTGACTGAACTGTTTTGCTTGTTCTCACAAGATAGTGAGTATTGAAAATAGAAAATTATTTATGGAGATATGAAATATTGATTGTGCAATTAATTTAAATTTTTAAAGGACATGAAAGCCACAATAAGACCTCAAATTTTTGAATAAATGACAGTTTAAAAAATAAGTTATTTTATAAATTAAAAAATAAAAAATTATATTTTTTTATGTATAACATGAAGTTTTTCATGGAATTTTTTTAAGTCAATAAAAATTAATGTCAAATCAATAACAAACTCATTTCTATAGTCCTACTTTGACAGGGATTAATAAGGGAGTTTCAATTTTTTTTAATTAAAATTATTTTACTTTTTTTTTATAAATATAAATTTTATTTTTCATAGAAGAAAAACTTTTTTTCAATTTAATCAGTGATAATAACCACTGTGCATGTATACTACCTGTAGCGTTAGCCTTGTTACTATTAATTTTGTTTTCCTTAATTAATTTTTATCAAAGTAAATTAAACAATTAAAATTTATATAGTTTAATTTTTTTTTTTTTTTTTTTTTTTTTTAAATTCAATGAACAGAAAACTTAAAATTTAATGAAAGTATTTAACATCTAGAATGCAAAGTATTCCATTAATAAATATCTTAATATAAAAATAGATAAGAAAAACATTAATAAATATTGTAATATCAAAATAGATAAGAAAAGTAGTATTGATATAAATTTGGAGTAGTAAGCTAAGTATGGAACAATCTTTCTTCTTTTCAGAGCAAAAAAAAAGCTCTAAATCCAAACGAGATTTTCAAGGTAACCTGAGTTTGAGTTTAGCATAGATCAAAGTTTAATGTGTCTCAAAACTTTATCCCAAATGTTTTGCCCCTATTTTAAACCAACCCAGATGCTCAAAAACCTAAAAATTAACACTGTATGGTAAAAAACTTACCAAAAAAATAACTCGGAAGAATTACTCCCATTATTTTAGTTAAGGTAACACATTTATGTCAAAAATTGGAGTGGACGTACACATGTGATTGCGTGTGGGTCCATCTTATCTTTTAATCACCGACGCCATCTGCCTTCTGCCTTCTTCCTTGAAGACTAATGCATGTGGGGTCCATCTGCATCATATATTTTATTTCAATGCGTGTGGGGTTTCAAAAACGTGTTGAAAAATCGATGGTCGATGTCGGTTACTAGAGTTCTTCATAATAAAATGAATAAATTAACAGCGCATGCGTGTGGGGTCCATTTGCATCATATATTTTATTTGAGTGCGTGTTGGGTTTCAAAAACGCGGTGAAAATGCGTGTGGGGTCCATCTGCATCTTATCTTTTATATGAACAGGTGTAGTTTTTTAAAAACGCGTGATGGTCGATGTCTGCACACCAATCTTCCCCACAATTTCTCTGCGCTTTTAAAACCATAACTCGTCTCTTTTTCTGCAAATTGCGTCATAGCATCGGCCATACGTGTCAACTCCTCAAAGACAAATGCGTGTGGGTCCGTCTGCATCTTATCTTGAATGCGTGTGGGGTTTCAAAAACGCGTTGAAAATTCGATGGTCGATGTCGGTTACTAGGGTTCTTCATAAAAAGAATAAATTAACCGCGCATAAACCACAGGTGAAGGTTTAATGTGTACATAGAGGTATAGCGCTCCACACCAATCTTCTCCACAATTTATCTGCGCTTTTAAAACCCTAACTCGTCTCCTCCTCTGCAAATTGCGTCCATAGCATCGACCATTACTATCTTCTTTTTCTGTTTTCCACTTTGCAATGGCTGCCTCCACCTCCACCTCCGCGGCCGCGAATCCCAACAACAAATCCTACCAAGTTTTCATAAACCATCGCGGGGTTGATGTGAAGGAAACCTTCGCCAGGTCTCTCTACCTTCGCCTTTTGGATAAAGGATTGACGTCTTTTCTCGACAAGGAGGAGATGCGACAGGGATACCAAATTTCTTCTCAAATAGAACACGCCATTAGAACCGCCTCTGTTCATTTGGCGATTTTTTCTCCTCGATACGCTGAATCAGATTGGTGCCTGAACGAGCTCCTACTGATGTTAGAGTCAAATGCTCCAATAATTCCTGTATTTTACCGTGTCAAGCCCTCTGAGGTTCGGTGGATGCTCGGATTATATGGTGAAGCCCTACAAACTCACGAAAGGAAGGGGCGATATGATCCCAACTGTATTGAAAAATGGAGAAATGCACTGCATCAAGTTGCAAGCAACAGCGGTTTCGAGCTGGAGACGTGCGATGGGTGAGAACTCAACCTTCCCCATCCATATGGTTGTATTTTATGTTGGACAAATAGACATAGACGCTTGTTTCTGACTAAGTCTACTTGTTTTTTTGAATAATTAGCGAGGAGTTGGTGCTGGAGCTGCTAGATAAGGTGGTTAAATGTCTGTCGGAAATGATGGGAAAGCCAGACTTGTACGTGGCCGAATATCCAAGAGGTTTGGATTGCAAGCTGAAAGATTTTGAAGATACAGTCCTGTTGCAGCAACAGCAAAGCTGGAAACCTCAGCTGTTGGGGATCGTGGGGTTAGGTGGCGTAGGAAAGACGACCATGGCGAAAGAATTCTTCAACAGGAAGAAAACAGATTATAATACATCCTGCTTTTTATCGGACGTGAGAGATCATGCAGCTACCAGGTCTTTAAATTTGTTGCAGAGTCAACTTCTTAAAAGCTTGACTGGAATGGATCGAAACATAGACAGTGTCCACCAAGGTAAAGGAATGCTTATGGAGTCTCTCAAATCTTCTAAAGCATTAATAATCTTAGATGATGTAGACCATGTGGATCAGGTCAAGGCACTTTTGCCTGTTCAAACTCATGATCTCCATTCACGGAGCTTAATATTGATTACATCTAGAGATAAGGGTGTTCTCAGAAGCTCAAAAGTTGACAAATCATCAATTTATAGGCTAACTGGGCTGAATGACCAGCACTCCCTCGAGCTCTTCTGCTCCCATGCCTTTAGCCAAGCCTATCCGCTCCCTGGGTTTCAGTGTTTGGTACATAAGTTCTTACACTGTTGCAACGGATTGCCCTTGTCTTTGAAAGTATTTGGGGCACTTCTTTATGATAAAGAAATATATCAGTGGGAAGACGAATTGGAGAGTCTTCAACAAATAATTCCCAGTGAAATACAGGGCACATTTAAAATAAGTTATCTCTCACTCAATGAGGAGGAAAGAGAGATATTCTTAGACATAGCATGCTTCTTCATAAACCAAAACAGAGATGCGGCAATAAGCCTATGGAACGGATCAGGTTGGAGAGCAAAGCGGGGTTTTCTAAATCTACAGGACAAATCTCTTGTGGAAGTGGACGGTCGGAATCGTATACATATGCACGACCTCCTAAGAGACTTGGGAAGACAGATTGCCGCGTCTTCCTCGCCGCTTCGTCTTTGGCGGAGTAAGAACGTCATTGAGTATTTGTTACACCGATCATCTGTAAGTGTTCAGTCATTCTGTTTTTTATAACTGTATCATTCAGTCATTCAATAAAAGTCAGATCAATTTACTGATCATTTTTCAACCATGGACAGGATATAACCGTACGGGGAATTCGGATGGTTGATGGTGAATATAGTGGCTATGATGAAGATGATCTATTTGGCGTTATTGATACTGAAAATGCTGTTTTGGAACGCATTTTGAGGAGGTTGCAAATTCTTCATATTGAAGGTTCTCTGTTGGAGCGCATTTTGATGAAGGTGAAGTTACCAAATCTATTATGGTTCCACTGGGAGAAATGTCCCCATTCTTCCCTGCTTGCTTGGGTTCCAATTAAAAATTTGAGGGTTGTACAAGTGTCCCATAGCAGATTAGACACAATGTCGTTCGGGGAAGGCGAACCTCAGGTAAATAGAAATTTGCTGTGTTAACGTTTGTATGGTCAGTAGCTATTACTGTCGCACAACATTTGTGTCCCGAAGGAATTAAGGTTATGCAGATGAGAGTCATGATCTTTCTTTTGCTTTTGCAGGCAGGCTGTAACGAGTGAACATTTTGCTTTTGCAGGCACCTCTGCAGTTGCCGGAATCGTTGGAGGAGTTGCGGGCATACGATTGTAACCAGCTGAAGAGCAGAAGTGGGTTGGCGCAAGCTCAGGCCACACAGCTTAGATGGCTAGATGTTTCCTGCTGCCCTATGTTAGAAGAGCTGCCAAGTATGGACATATTGGTATCTTTGGAGGAGTTGAGGGCAAATGCTTGTCCAAAACTGAAGAGCATTCGGGGGTCGGCGCAAGCAACAAAGCTTAGATCGCTAAATGTTTTTTGGTGCTCTGAGTTAGAAGAGCTGCCAAGTATGGACATATTTGTATCTTTGGAGGAGTTGCGGGCAGAGTTATGTTTGAAACTGAGGAGCATTAGGGGGTCGGCGCAAGCAACAAAGCTTAGATCGCTAGATGTTTCTGAGTGCTCTGAGTTAGAAGAGCTGCCGAGTATGGACATATTGGTATCTTTGGAGGAGTTGCGGGCAAGCGGATGTGAGAAACTGAGGAGCATTAGGGGGTCGGCGCAAGCAACAAAGCTTAGATCGCTAGATGTTTCTATGTGCTCTGAGTTAGAAGAACTGCCGAGTATGGACATATTGGTATCTTTGGAGGAGTTGCGGGCAGTGAGATGTGGGAAACTGAGGAGCATTAGGGGGTCGGCGCAAGCAACAAAGCTTGAATCGCTAGATGTTTCTGACTGCTCTGAGTTAGAAGAGCTGCCGAGTATGGACATATTGGTATCTTTGGAGATGTTGCGGGCAGTCGGATGTGGGAAACTGAGGAGCATTAGGGGGTCGGCGCAAGCAAAAAAGCTTAGATATCTTGATGTTTCTTGGTGCTATGAGTTAGAAGAGCTGCCGTGTATGGACATATTGGTATCTTTGGAGCAGTTGCGGGCACTCGGATGTGGGAAACTGAGGAGCATTAGGGGGTCGGCGCAAGCAACAAAGCTTAGATCGCTAGATGTTTCTATGTGCTCTGAGTTAGAAGAGCTGCCGAGTATGGACATATTGGTATCTTTGGAGGAGTTGCGGGCAGACGGATGTGGGAAACTGAGCATTAGGGGGTCGGCGCAAGCAACAAAGCTTCGGACGCTGAGTGCTCGTTTTTGCTTGAAGTTAGAAGAGTTGGAAGGTGTAGAACATTGTGAGTCGTTGGTGCTTGATATCTTTGGATGTCCCAACTTAGAGTGGTTGGGGAGCAGTGGACCAGCACAGTCCTGAGGTTGTAAGGTTACATAGAGAATAACCTACATTAAATTTTTGAAATGTTCAGAATTATTATTTAAAAAAAAAGAGTGGATATTTGATATTTCATCCGCGCTCATAACTCTTGTCCAAAGACATGGCTACGACTCGATCACTTCAATCAAGCTTAAATATAGAAATCAATTTCGAATAAAATGTGAAAAGAAATTAATTATTTTTTCATTTATTTACCTATTTGATTTTGATGATATCATATTGTTCTTTCCAATTTTGAAAGGACAATGAGATAAGCAAATTTATTGTGAAAGGACAATGAGATGAGAAAATTTATTTTGTAATGTTATAATTGAATTAATTTATATTAATATTAATATTAATATTAGTAATAATTATATAATGTGTTGATAAGTATATATTTAACATATATTTTAGAATTTTTTTTTATCAATGTATTAAATGTAGATATAGAATTTTTTTTTATCAATGTATTAAATGTAGATATATTAATATTATTAATGTGGTTGTTAGTAAGATGGGTATAAAGATATTAATATTATTAATGTGGTTGTTGTTAGTAAAATGAAGGTATAATGATATGTAAATGTTTTTAATTATTAATGCTACCTATCATATATTAATATGAACAAATATTTTCATTCACTACTAAATTATTGTTGATTATCATATATGATTATATTATGCTATAACTAGTATATCTCTCAAGATGTTGAGATTGGGGAAATGGTACACTAAAGTGAATGTGAATGGTTATATTGTCCCAAGAATGGAGGCATGTTTTCTTGGATGGTCCATGAGTAACCAATAGAGGAACTCTTTAATATGTTCCATGTGTTTCTTGTGGTGTTGGCTAAACGTTCTACCTTTTGGTTTTTTTGGCCGGAATTCGACGATGTAAATTTGAACAAAATCGCTATTTTTTGTTGTTTAAATTGCATTTTTTGATGCATAAATGGGTTTAACGTGCTGAAAAACCCTTGAGACATTTGGATTATACAAACTTAGCCACTCAAATCTGCAGATCCAACCATTCCTCACTGGATTTCAGACAAAATCAAATGGAAAAAGTCGTTGGAAAACAACCAAAAGGTAGAACGTTTAGACTACGTTGTTTCTTATTCATTTGTATGTGGATGTTAGTAAAGGATTTCGGACAAAATCAAACAGAAAAAGTTGTCGGAGAACAACGAAAAGGTAGAACGTTTAGACTATACTGTTTCTTATTCATTTGTATGTGGATGTTAGTAAAGAATTTCAGACAAAATCAAACGGAAAAAGTCGTCTGAAAACAACCAAAAGGTAGAATGTTTAGACTACGCTGTTTCTTATTCATTTGTATGTGGATGTTAGTAATGCATTTGGTTCCAATCAAAAGGAAGTTTTTGTGGATGTTAGTAATGCATTTATTACCAATCAAAAGGAAGTTTCATTTAATTGTTAATGGATATCTGGTGGGAGGAAATGATGGGGAGGTGGGGATATGGAAAGGGAATCTCTTGAGAACTAGTGGATTATGAGGGGATTGAAACTCATTGTTGTATCTTTGGATATTGTTGTGAGTAGTTGATACAACTCAATTAGAGGTAAAAAAATATTGGGTCATATGAAATCCATAGGTTGCATTGCACAAAAGTAAAAAAGGTATTCCTTGCATGTGTAGGTGTTAGATGCTCGTTGTTATATGCAAACATTGAACATCGAGTTGCCTCGTTTCAAAGAAGAAATATCCATTCAACAAGCTTTTAGCACATTCGTCTTTGCTTTGAAAGCATAAAACCTCCATAAAACATCACTATCCTTTGATTAGTTGTATAAATAAAAAAGCACTCTATAGCCTTTGGTTTTTCTTTTTACTCTATTAGGGATTTGATTGTGCATGCCAACCTATTGAGATTAGTAGAATTTTTGTAGTATGTGAATATATCATGTTTATTTCTAGTTGTGGCACCTCACTTAAACAACGAGGTGACCAGAACCAAGAGGGATGCGAGATGATAAGGTGCCATGAGAAATGACCTAGACAACTTGGTTGACAACTTCAATAGGGATGTGAGAAGACAAGGCCTCATGGGCAGTGGCCTAAAGAGTGAGGTGAGCAAAGTGAAGAGGGATGTGAGTGGCCTAAAAAGTGAGGTGAACAAAGCGGAGAGGGATGTGAGAGGATAAGGCCTCGTGGGTTCTCTAAAATTAATTGAACACCAATGAGTTTCATTTCTTCTTTTATTCTCATTGTGCGTTTTGGTGCCTCTTATAGATCTTGTCTTGTTATATTTGTAGCAATTTACAAGTTGAATGAAGAGCAGAGGTGAAATATTGAATAGTGAGAAAGTTGTGACATTCTTGGTTCGAGTCTTTGCCCACTCATTGTTTTTGATGTCCAAACAAAATATGGAAATGGATGAACTAACATATGGCTTGGCATTTATGTGTCATCCACATCATCCAAAATATTCAAAATATGGAAATGAATGAACTAACATATGTCTTTCCATTTATGTGCCATCCACATTATTTGGACTCTTCAACATAAATATTATATACATGGTCGTTTTGCATGGCCTCCAAATTGTGTATGTCAATACATCTGACACATTGTATTACAAATACCAAGTGTGTCCCACTACTTCCACCACAATACATCCTACACATTATATTGCAAATACAAAGTGTCAAAATTGTATAAGCTATAGGCAATGGATGTGTGGTATGTAGAGTGCACTCTAGATCTCATAATGAAGGATGAACCTTCACCCTATCTTAGAACACCCCTGAAAACACCTACAAGAAAAGAAAAAAAATGTATAATTTTCATTGAAGAACTATTGTTGCTAAGTGTAATAGAATTCAATCAATGTTTGGTGTATGGATGAGTTTAAAGTCACCGTGTTGGAAGTTGAAGATTTGACTGCTAGTACCCATGTGAAGCTTACTCTTGACATGAATTTCTAATATGTTGCTACATGTGTGTATTTTTCTTTTCTTTTCTTATGATTGCATCTGAAATACAAACATCATAATTTGAAATTTAAGTGGATGAATGAAAGCAAATTCGAAGGACGAGTGGATGTTGTAACTATGGAAGGAAGAGATGCGTCTCATTGTGGGTAATTAATATATGGAAGTGGATGAAGAATCATAGATTATGCATGAGTGGTTCAGATTATTTTAGTTACAAGTTAAAATGGTTTCTCCCATATACCATTTATGTTTTATTGACGCTCATTTGGGCCACATGCATTTATGCTTAATGGATTCTCATTTGGAGCCAAGGTACTGAAAGAGAAGCTAAATTATGTTGGAGATTGGATTAAAGACTCTTGAATAAGTATGTGGTAAAAACACATTTAGAGGTAGTGCTAATTATTGTAGCATTGGGGTTTTGCTAATTTTCTTTGACTTTGAGTATGTTGAGCATCCAGGGTCATGATTGAGAATGCCATGGAAATCAAAATTAAAAAGTCATTGGAGGACAAGTAAAACAACTTAAGGTTGAGGCAATTCAATAATAGATTGATGGTGAAAGTGACTTAGTTTCCTTGTTGATCCCTCATGAGAATACATCTGAATGTAATTTCTAGTAAACAACATTGACAAATGATAACCAAGTATTATGCAATAATAATGTTAATCCCATTTTCATAATGGAAGGCCACAAGGAATCAAATGCCAAGGAGATACTGAGGCGTGACAGCATAGATAAATACGATAATTCATAACGTAAAAGCAAACAAAAGTTTTATGTTAAGCCCTAATATTGGCTCATTACCCCTTAATTGGAGAATATTATATTAGTAATGTTA
>CBVK0100852916.1:0-10491 GCA_900067695.1 Picea abies
GGCCCACATGATTTTTGGTGTTTCATCTCCTAGGGTTAGGTTTTTGGATGTATAGGATTTTGGCATTCATGTTTATTGTAAAAATGCCTTCAAATCCTTATTTTACTCATATTCTTGTGAATGAGCGTAGCCATCACATCTCTTCTCAGAGATAAGTTGTGACCATTCTAGCAAGCTTGTTTTAGTATGCATTTTACAATTTTTAGTATATTCTTATTTAATAGAATTCAAGTTTCAATGCATCTCTGTTATTTTTCACTGTGGCTCTGTGTTAATATTATAAATTTGTGGTTTCATTTCATTCCGCTCATAAATCCGGATCACTCTTAGAGACAACTAAAAATCCATTGACAACCTTAAACAATTTCCCCTCATATCTAGAGGTCCACCCCTCAATTTGACACTCCTACCACTTTTCAACCTTCTAAGATAGCCAAATCCCCACTAGTAGGAAGGATTGAACTAAATATTTCTATACAATTTAAGCACTTGTCATCTTTTGTTTGGGGCCCTAATCCAATCTAGGGCCAATAAAGGATGAACATATTTTGGATAAGAACTTCTCGCCATAAACCTATTCCAATTAATGCCATTGATAGAATTTTAGTAGCAAGAGCCTTGGGGAAATTAAATATATTCTTAATACCCCACCCCCCTTCCATATTAGGCCTTGCTAGCCTCTCCCATATAGCTAATGCCATCTTCTCCTTCTCATTCTTCCCAATCTAGACGAAACTGAATATCTTCCTCTTTATCTTAAGCATAATTCCTTTAGGGATGTAAGAAAGGGACTACTAATAAACAAGGATAACCTCTAATACAACCTTCACCAACATTAATTTTCCACCAACAGAAGCCATTTGGTATACTAGGAAGTAGCGATACTCTCAATCATGCTATAAATCCATATCCAATTCCTTGAAAACATATTCACTAGGATTCAAAAAAAACCCTAAGTATTTCAACCCTTACCAAAAACATTATTCATTAAAGGAAAGGAGACATTTGTATTGCTCAAAGTTGATCTTCTACCACTCCATGAAACATAATTGATGACTTCTACTCATTTACTTCAATCCTAATGGGATTAAAATACAACTTTGGTGCACGATGGATTGTTGTTGCATTCCTTAAAGAACCATCACTAAAAAGTAAGGTATCGTTTACAAACAATAGTTGTGTAAGGAAGTTATGGTTCCCCATTATGATTCATTTCAATCTATTGTTACCTTTTTCCAAAATGATGCATCTCCTTAAACCTTCCTCTATAAGAAGAAACAATAGAGGTGAAAAAGGGATTTCTTGCCTCAAACCTTTGGTGGATTTGAAGATAGGTGAAAGATAATCATTGATCAACATTGAGAAAGAAATAGATGAATAACATCTTTACACTCGATTGACAAATTCACATGAGAATCCAACATGTAACATCATCAATCTTAGACAACATTGGTTGATCCTATCATATTCATTAAATACATTTAATTTTATGATAAAGGAAGACTTCTTCTTTACTTATATAGTATTTGAACCTTCCCATGCAATGCCTATAGCCTCATGATTTGTCTACTGTCTAAGAATCCAAATTGCTCACCTAATATGGCAAGAGAAAACACATGCTTTAGTCTTGTAGCTATGATCTTAGAGATTGTTTTATACAAAAAAACATACAATGAAATAGTCCTAAAATCCTCATAAGACTTGGGGGCATGTTACTTTGGGATCAATGATAAGAGAATTCCCCATAGAACCTTACTAGAGCCTCTCAATTCCTCAACAACCAACAATAAATCCTTACCCACCAACTCTAGAAAACCTTCAAAGAATTATATTTACCATCCATCAGGTTTTGGGCTTTTAACTTTATATAAAGATTCAACAAAAACTTGTAATTCATCCATCGTGACCTCCTTCATAATATCTTTATTTTGTTCCTAGACTGCAAAAGTAGGAAAGAAATATACCATTTGAACTATCTTTGTTATTTTAGCACAAGGGGGTTCCCTGAATAGATTCTTGAAGTGATTGACACCCACCTTTTCCATATCCCTGAAACTATGAACTTTCTCCCCTCTAGCATCCATTGTACTCCACATTGTGTTTTTAATTTTTTCTCATTTTATCATAATTGTGAAAAATGAGCATTTTCATCACCTTGAGCTATATATGTCGCTCTACTCTTATGTCTCCACTTTGCTTCTTCCCAATGTAAGAGTTCTTTTTTAGCTACTTCCTTTTGTCTTAAATTTCCTATCTCTTCTTCACTGAAAATTCCATTCATATTAGAATTAAAAATGCTTGCTATACTATGCTATATTCTCATTCTATAGTTATCCTTTTATTTATATTTAGATCATCACTAAACTAATACATTATAGAGTATTCCTATGGTCTATCATATTGTCTACATTAATTTTTAATCACTTCCTTGAAATTGACATCCTTAAGCCAATGAGAATTGAATTTCAAAGGTCTAGTTGGTTTTGTGATAGACTCCCACACTTGAAAAAATATAGGAACACAATCAAATGTCCCCCCTCCACCTATCCAAGATCTAATACTTCCCATACTGTCAACAATTTTCTCAACAACTAAGAACCTATCTAATCTCTTGGAGATGGATCCATCCCCAGACCTATTGTTCCCCCAAGTCGATTTAAAACTAAGGGATCAATATCATAAAGCCCCACATCATCAATCTTTTGAAGAAATAAATTTTCCAAAGGATACATTCTTCCAGCGTACCCCTTAACTCTCATTGTCTCAAGATAAAATTCATGTCCCCTCCCACTAACACATTATGCTTCCTTAATTCAAAAATCCTAAAGGATTCCCATAATAATTCTATTTTCATGAAAGGGCCATAGGCATTGATCAAATTAAATACTTTGTCTAACTCTAGATGGAACAATTCCAAACAAATAGAAATAGAGGAAAAGAGGCATTCCTTACTTGCAAGGCTTTATACCATCCAACCACTAGACCTTCAAACTTCCCCATTGAACTCAAGGCTTCAAAATTCCACCCAATTAGGGTATACATTAAAAAAAAATTCCTCATTTGCCTCTAGTGTTGATTCTTGAATCAATAACACCTTTGGATTATTGGCTACCACCAACATTTTCAAGGAGTTCCTCTTGTTGGAACTTTCTAAAACCCACTATATTACAAGAAAACATAATCATTTTGAAACCTTAGAGTGGGATTTTCTCTCTAAGGGCCTCTTGAATAGTCACTTGTTTACTAGATAACACATCTCCATCTTCTTTTTCATTGCATGAGAAAGATAGGATTTCATATTGAGTCCCCCCTAGCTTCCACTCTAATCCAAGCCTGTACCACCCTCCACACCCTCTTCCTCCATTACTATCCCCTTATTTTATTCTGATCTAAGATGAAATTTCTTATTTATTTCAAGAATAAATTCATCATCAAAGGAGTACATGGTACTGATACTATCAATGGATTCCACCTCTTTCTTCCTTGGAATGGATTTTTTACCCCTCACACCAACATCACCTTCTAATTGTGAGGATATATCATCCAAGTTTGTTTTTCCTCTTGGAAATCCTTCTTGTTTGTCAACTCCTTAAGAGGGATACTGTGACCTACAATAAAATCATCTACCTCATTTACCTCCAACACTTCTATGGGATCTGAGACCTTTTGAGATGCTTTCTTCTTTTTCTTATGAGAATCCTTTATTTTGATCACATCCACTAAGCATAGTGGTTTATTCTTAGGAGAATCCTTCATTTTGATTGCATTCCTTCTTGAACTCCTCCTACCCTTTTTATCTCCTCTAGTTCCACCTCTTTGGCAACCTTTTTTTCCATTGATTAGTACTAACCCCCTAAGCTCTAGCTATTTGTTGTAAAATCTTATCAATAATACAATAAGAGGGTTGCTTAGAGATTAACTCACCTTCCAAAGATTACTTTCTATCCATCTTTCCTTTAAAACCTGCCAACTAAATCTCCTCATGAACCTCAACTTCCATCTTCTATTCCATGATGTCTTCATCATAAAGAAACTCCTTCTTTGGGATTTTACTCTTGAGATGTCCATACATATGATAAATGGATAACCTAAATGCAATCTTGACATAATCAATCTCTTGACAATTTTATCTATTCCTCACCTAGATATCAATACCATTTGGCAATCCATTCCTGAGATTCATCTCCGCACAAATATTTGCCATAGAGATCCTATCCAATGAATGAGTTTTTTAATCTATATCCAACATCCTTCCAATCTTATTTCATATATTAGATAATCCCTTTCCATCCACAACTCCAAAGGAAGAGAATGAAGTTTAACTCACAAAGGTTAAATGTCAACACTTTTTGACATTGGATCAAACAATGGAGTCTAGTTCTTAAGGAACAATAGAGAGTTATCCTAGTACCATTTCTCCTCTAAAATATTATCCTTTTCCTTAGTTGACTAAAAAAAAAAAGAAATCCAACCTCTAGTAAGAAAATGGAAAACAAGAGTATATCACAATTTTTGTTTCAATAACTTCCTAACCCACATGCTCATGGATTTTTCTAAGATTAATTTGCTATGGAATTTTCCCACTAGAGTTGTTGCCTAATGGAGTTGGACTATTGCCTCACCACATCCCAACCCATAATCAAATTCATTCCTTCTTCTTTTAGTTTGAGACACCTAAACTTCATCTTCTTTCACTTAACCAAGATTCCTTCAATAGTGAGGGGTCTGCCTTCCTTCTCATTCACCTTACCACTAACTTCCAAGATAACTTGATAAAAAATGATCTCACCCTTGCCACCTTTCTTTTTAGTTTCCTTTGGCTTCGATTCCACCACCTTCACTAGGATACAACAAAACTTGATGTCATTCAAGTATTGATGAGTAGATGAAACAACCCTTATCTCCTCATCATGAACCACTAACTTCACCTTGACTTGGAGGTCCTTTCCACCAGAAATGATATCTTCCATAGATTTAAGACAACACCTATTAGGAACGAGGCATTCTCATCATTCCCCTAACTCATGTAAGAGAACCCAAAAATCTCCCTCTGCCATGATTTGGTACCTCCATGGATTTGCAAATGAGGAAGTTTTGACATCATAGGTTTGACTTGACAGGCCCCATTCTCTTCAATCAATGCTAGATTGTTCACTATGATTACCAACCCCCATAATTGAAACCCTTATCGACATGAGAAAATACCCCTCGATAGCTTCCCCTCATATACCTATAACTCCTTTGAAATATTGACTCAAAAAACCACAACTAAAGGCTAAAACTACACCTCTCTACCCTTAGAAACATCCATTAGAGAGTAATATCTTGATGAAACTCACCTCCATTTTCGAACCAGTCATGAAACCCTAACCCTCATCCAGAGTTAGACAACATAACTATAGTGCATTTATATGTGGGGACCTTCATAATTGTAGCCATCTTATCAATTATCCAATATATATTATGTTTTATAGACATTTCTATGTCAATTGTGTATAAGAACCTTTATGTTTATCACATATCCCTTAAAGTTTTCAATTTTATAGCCTTGGAGAGTAATTCTCCCATAACTTGTAGGCTAAGAATTAAATGCAGGTCATCTAGAATATTCTCATTTATCTTCAAGCATTAATGTTTTTAAGTGATTGTTGACACCATCCACACTTAAAGGGTATGTTTACATAATCCAAGGCTTATATGTAACATTAATTTCTTGCTTCTAAATCATTCCCATCAAGTAAACCATCCCCAATTCCAATTCAACTAGGATATTTTCCATTGACATACTTTCCATTCATTTGGTTTTGTCGTCTGCTTTAAGGTTTCTACCAAGACCATCTCCAATTGCCTTGAACACCTCATCATGCCAAAACTCTAGAGGAAGGGCAATTTAACTCATATAAGAAACTTGTTTGTTTTTTTAGGCAAAGGGTTGAAATGAGGGGACTAATAGTTAGTGATAAGGAATAACTATCTTATAACCATAAGCCTTCACCTAACACATATCTATCCTCTTTCCATTTAACAATAAATGATATGAAACCCCTTTCTCCCAAATAGAAAGTAGGAATGTTTCCTAGCCTCTTCTTCCAATACCATCTCCAATTGCCTTGAACACCTCATCATGCCAAAAATATAGAGGGAGGAAGGGTAATTTAACTCAAATAAGAACCTTGTTTGTTTTTCTAGGCAAAGGGTTGAAATGAGGAGTCTAATAGTTTAGTGATAAGGCATAACTATCTTAGAACCAACAACCTTCACCTATCACATATCCATTCTCTTTACATTTAACGAGAAATGATATGAAACCCCTTGCCCCAAAATAGAAAGTAGGGATGTATCTCTTCTTCAATACCTTCTCCATCCATTGTTTCAAGGTTTTTCTACTACTTTTCTTCCCCATAATATGATAATCAAAGTTGTCTTAGAATAGAGAAGGGTTTTCTCATTTATAGTTTTTGGTTTAATTGGAAGCTTCAATCTCTTGTTTCTAAGTTGATACAGGTGGCCCTCTTTTTGCTTATGTGATCCCTAATTTTATCTTCCAAGAAGTCATGGTCCCTATTGTTTATTAAGGATTCTTTGGACCCTAGTCCATAACCATGATCACACTTCTTCCCACAATCTCCTCTTGTGTTATATTATTCAAAATCTAAACTACCATAACTGTTATAAAAAACTATTGTGATATAGAGGTTTAAGATGTAGATTTATCTAGCAACAAAATCTCATCCACACTAATGCATTATTTCTCAAACTTTAATGTTTGTTTGAGATTTCATTTCTAAGGATTTGAGAGGATCCCAATTTCTCCCATGCCCCAAGGATAATAACCATATTTTTTCTTCCATCTATTTGCTTCATCGAAATTCTTTGGTCTATCATTGATCCTACTAAGACACTTTCCTTCATGATCGCCATCCATATTTGATGATATCATATGAATAACCACATTCTCCACCATCATGGACTATGTTCAATCTTCTTCAATCATGGTACCTTCTATGGTCGAACCACCTTCTACACTGAGTGTTCCACTTAGAGGGATCTCCCTTGTCTCATCAAATGATCTGCGCTCTGATTCTATTTTGTCCAAGACCAAGGTATTTTCCCTAAGTATGTTCTCTTTCCCCCCTCATTGAATATTCAACACTTGTGACATGATTCCTAAGGCAAGAGTCATTCTCCTCCTTTCTTGATCTATATTCATCCTCACTTTGATTGTCAAAGAGATTAGGTCCTTTAATTTTCCATGCACCCAATACCTACTCTTGAGTTGGAAAGATGTATCCACCATGAAAATTCTCCAAAGGACCTAATGAAAAATCATCTCCCTCATCCTCTGTCATCCTCTCCCTCCATCCTCTCCTAGAAGTTCTTTAAATTCATGCATATGGATTTGTGCTAGTAAATATGTACTTTTAGGAAATACCAATTCACATTTCATAATTTTGGAACACACAAAATATTGAAACTTAGTTCTCTTGTTCTCTTTATGATGTATCTCCCTTGTTTTTTTCTTCTCGTTATGTACTTGTTTCATTCCAAGCCTCATCATTATACAATAAGTTGCAACCAATAGAGACAAAAATTTCCCATGGTAAAGAAGGCACATGCACACACACAGATATAATATCATTATACATTATTATATATCCACTAAATAAGTCAAAATATTGATTTCAAAGTTTGTAACCACTGTTATAGAATGATTGTCATTGAATATATATAATATGAAAACACGAAAGAAAAAAAAAATCCTTCTTGTTTATAATTTTTTCATGTGACCTCTAACCTTGGACCTTATATATGCAGATCTCATGTGTATGAAAACCTCACTTTGAATATGTTGACTTCATTGAGATTTGACGTGGTGGTTTAGAGTGATAACTTGAAGTGTGATTTGGTGTTTTAAACTATTATTCCAATAGATTGAAGTGAACTAAATTTTTTCCATGAAAGGTAAGAGATCCCTTAATGTCTTTCAAGGTTTTCATGTTCCATGCTTTTGATTCCAACATGTAATCCCTCTATAAACCAATGCTAACCAAAAACCCGAAAACCCCAAAATCCCTAATGCCAACAAAAACCATTAATGTTATCCAATGCTAGATTGAAACCTCAAAAATACTAATGCCATCGAGAAACCTCAATGCTAGAAATCTTGATGGTTGAACTTAAGCCTAAACCTAGGCTTGTTCATGAGCTTAAGCCAATTCACCAAAAAAACTAAGTCTTGTTGTCACCCAATTATTTCACTTCCTTTCCTTTGTAACTAAGTGTATGTATCTATCCCCTCAAAATAAATATCAAACCTTTACTGAAAGATTAAAATATTATTTCATCCATAGGGACATTGGATCCTTGGATTCATGAATTTATATTTAATCTATCCTTTAGTGCTAATTGTATATTTCCGTACTTCTTAAGTTGTCTTTAAAAAATATCAATAGTAATTAGGTGATTTATGTGTTGTGGCTAGTGGCTATATGTTGAGTTTCAATTCTATTTCCAACCATATTCTTATACCAATAAATAGAAAACAACCCTTCAATGAATTTCTTGATGGAGGGCTCATGGGACCCACCAAGGTTACCTATTATGGTAGGTGGTGTTTGATTTAGAATAATAATTATTAATGACAATGCTCAATTGTAAGCCAACAAATAAATAAAAATTAGATTAGCCTTGCTGCATTTGACACTATAATCTATGTGGAGAGAGGAAACCCGTTCTATGTTGTTAACATGTCGATATCTAGGACTCCCAATCTCATTGTCAATGTGCATTTTCTATTTTCTAAAGTTGTTTTTAATTTATTTATTTATAATTCATAGAAAATATTATGAAATGTAGAATGAATGATGAATGTAAACTCCAAAATATATCTCTATACATCCATGGTGTAGTGCGACAAGCTCCATTTGGATTTGATTTCATTATAGACAACCTTTTTCCCTTTGATTTGGATCTTCCTTGATATTGTGTGTGACATTCTCTTTGTTTTTACTGTTAGATTTTCATTAGTTTTGTTAACATTAGATTTACCATAACATTTTTATCTTCTTTTAACATTCAATAACCATATACTGAAATATATAAGCAGCAGATAAATAAGCACAAGGAGACACACAGATTTATCCTCGGAAAACCTCAAACTCGGGGAAAAACCCAACCAACTTTTCTTAGAGAGAATCTTTCTAATATTCCAATACAACCATGAACAAGCTCTATTCACAAGAGAAAACCAACAATGAAGAAACCCTGATAACAAATACTTATCTCTTCTTCTTGTCAAACCCTAGTGAGGGTAGACAACTAAGTCACCACAGAAATGGTGCAAGATAGGCACATCACTAGAGCAAGATAGCGCACCAAAGAACTAGCACAACTGGTAACTGCAACTGCAACTGTAATTGCAACTTCAACGAAGCAACTGGGAAACACCACACAACCTTAGCACAACTCTTCCAAAAGTAATGCACAAAAGAGACCACAAAGAGCCACCAAGAATATCCTTCCCCAAGTGGGGCGCACTCTCAAAGAGAACCAGAACCCATAAATAAAGAAAATGCCACAACTGCAACTGCAACTGCCTAGTGCGCACTGCAGAAGGAGAACTGTCTGACTGTACAAATGAAATGATCCATCCCTATATTTATACTAGTTTGGGCACCTATCTGGGGCCGACTTCTTATTCTGGGTCTTTCACATTTACTTTATTATTTATGTGGGTCGATGTCTCTTCCTGGAAATTATATTTCCACTTTAATTATTTCATGTGGGCCGACTTCTCTTCTGTGGTCTTCTATTTCACTTTAATCTTTTATGGGGTGTTCTTCAATTGTTTAATGGTCTTCCTTTGACTTCTTGGAATCTTCTTTTTCTCTAAGAAAAGTTGTCTAGGAGGGAATACCTCTCGCAAAAACCAAAACATCAACATTCCCTCTTAGCTAGGGAGGTATTCTTTCACAATGTTTTCTTCTAGTAGTCCAATGACTACCCTGCAATCAACTAGTAGCTCCAGGCTACCACCATGTCATCAATAGCTTAATTATTTTGCCATAGTCTCTACGACTAAGTTGCAATCAATTAGTAGCACACAACTACTACCATGTAATCTAGTAGTCTCCACGACTATGTAGTAATCTACTAGTAGTCTTATTCACACCTATCCACCTCTCATGGCTTAGACAAGACTACCATCATATCCCCATTCACACCTAGCCACTTCACATGGCTTAGGAAAGGCTATGCCATGGTTCAATACCATGTTACAAGTCTTATTCACACCTAGCCACCTCACATGGCATAGGCAAGACTTGCACCAGGTTGTGATGTTTATCCTCTCCTAGTAGTCTTATTTGCACCTAACCACCTCACATGGCATAGACAAGACTACAATCATAGCCCTAAGGCTATGACATGGTCCAAGACCATGCTACAAGTCTTATTCACACCTAGCCACCTCACATGGCATAGGCAAGACTT
>CBVK0100852917.1:0-10491 GCA_900067695.1 Picea abies
GTGAGTCATCCTGGACAAGGATGTTTCAAACACTTGTGGCTTCATTCCATCCTTTGCATGGACGGTTGTAACGTATCTCTAACCCTTCTCTTTTATTTCAGTTTTGTATTCTTTCATTCATCATGTTATTATGTACTTAGAATTATTTCTATATGATAGATTCATTTTGTAGTTATGATGTTTTGGGTATTTCATTATGTAGATGTTGTATATAACATTTGTCTATTTCATTATATATATATATGCTCATGTTGGTTATTGGTGAGGACCTTTTGTAGATGCTAGATTCTCATATGCTCTCCGTCCCATGTGAGAAGATCGAACACACGTCCCCATGTGGAGCTAGATGTTGACCGCCTATTCAACTAGGGGGTCAACTCCATGTGCCATGAAGATATGCATCATCAAATGCAAATATGTTGAAGGCAGTTTGGTTCTACTGGACAATTTATGCCTCCAACACAAATTTTTGTAAACGGAATTTCTGCAGCCCTGCGTGGGTTAATAATGTAATAGGTCTACATGGATCATAGTTAGGTTAGGTACCTTGGGATGTTTTCATTGGGAGAGTTCTTTTCACCGAGGGTTTTTTATCCTCAGGTTATCAATTGGGCTTTTCAGCCTTGTTGATTTCCCTTGAGTTTTTCCCTCACGCATGCAATAATTCCTCCAAAGTGGTGAACGATGATCTAATGGTCTCATCCTTTGGTAGCTATTGCTTAGGAATGATGTAAATGATCATGCACGCCATCATAGAAAGTTTCGTGGAATTTTGTCGAGTTTAGATAGGTTTTTTTTAATTAATTATATTTAATTAATTTTCCTAAGGTTGAGATTTTAATTATTTAATTAATTAATTGTTTTTGAGCAATTATTGTAAAAACTAGGTCCTTGGGCTTTTGCTAGGGGTATTTGTGCTCAAAAGAAATGGAAAGGCACCCCCTACACCCTTGGACCAAGTTTCAGCTCAGTCGGACAAGTTTTGCTAGGCATTTGTCCACCCGAAGTGTCAGTCAGTCAAAACAACAATTTTTATTGCTAAGTATGACATTGTCGAAATGTAATTTTTGTAATTTTTGAGTTAATGGGGTAATGTAATGGTGGAAAAGAGCAAGAGGGATGATTCCTAACCTACCCAACCCACCTCCTAACCTTTTCTCACCCCACAACACTTTACCTCACTCAAACCAATTCGCCCCCTAGGGGGATTTGCGCCCCACTTCATGTGGAAACCTCCCAAATTGCAATTTGATGTTATGTGGGCCCCTCTCTCATGAGGTGTGCCCTTCCTAGCCTCCCATATCATCTTTACCTTGTCCCCACATGCCAAATCACATTTCCAACTCATCAATCCTCACCCAAACCCTAGATGGTGCGCCCCTCTCCTTGGGATGCTCTCTTTGGCTTGGTTGTTGACACTTGGATCTCATCCAAGAGGGGGTGACTTTGCCTCTCCAAGCATAAATAGAGCCTCCTTTCACTCATTTCTTTCACCTTTCTTTGAGCTAAGGTTATGCTACAGAAATTCGCCCCACTCTCTTGCTCTTGCCATCATACATCCATCCCATTTTTCTCTTGAGAGCATTGGAGCAATTTGTTGTAGCAAGGCTCTCCCATTTGGATTAATAAGAAGCTTTGGAGGATTTGAAGTAATCAAGAGTATTCTGATTTGCTTCTTTCATATGAGGTGACATTGTTCATTTTTGCATTGTGTATGGTGTTGAGTAGATTCTTGGGCAAAGTAGTTTGCTTGAGTGGATACATCAATAGTATTGTTGTTGATCTATATATGTAGAGTAGTTGATATTGTGAAGTATTTCATTGTGTTAGTTTACTCTCACATGTTCTCTATTGCTATACCTCACATATTGCTTGAGTTTTGCAGGTTTGCCTCTAAGGTGTTGTTGGGATAGTCTCAAAAAGGGGTTTTCCATCAAGATCTTCTCACACTTCTTACTTCTTATAATCTGATATTTTTCTGTTCATATCCATTATATTGATGTAGCTAACCATGTTAGATAGGTCAATAATTTCAAACTTTAGTTGGAGATTTTTTGTGTGAAAAATTTCTGTGTAAAAACCAGAATTTTTTCTTAACTTTGTTGTGTTGTGCAGCGTTTCAGGTTCTTACCAAAAACAAGGGGATATGTTGCCCAAATCCACTCTCACAACACTCCCAAAGAGCTTCTATTAGTTGGGTAACAACTCTCTCTTCTTCCTCATTCATTTCTAGCATTGTAGCAAGCCCCCGGTAAGTTCCCTTGAGGCTTGCATTCTATTGTATAGTTTCAGCCTTTGTATTTCTTTATTGCAAGTTATTTCATTGCCTACACCTTGGGAGAGTGATTGGCTCGACCAACCCCCCAAAATCGTTGGGCTAGAAGATAGAATATTTTGAGCATTTTTTATTTCTTGCCTCACTTGTCATTAATACAAGGTTGTATGGCTAGGATTGCTTAATAATAATTGTTGTCAATTTCTTTACAAACCCTCTTTGACACAACATTGGTAGGCTTGCCTCGACCTTGTGCCATTGTGAGTGGTTTCTTGCTATTTTATTTCCAAGTTTTTGCTTACATAATTGCCTACACCTTGGGAGAATAACCCCCAAAATCGTATGGCTAGGATGTTAGTGATGTGTTGATGGTTTATATGGTTGAAATGGATTAAAATGCTCTAAAGTAATCATCACATGTTATATCAACTTAGTTAAAGCCCTTAAGGCATACTTCCATTTACATGTTTTAGTTTTATTCTTGCAAATATTTCACTCTTTAGCATGGTATCTCAAATGGAGTAGATTACATGGTTAAATAATATATCTTGAAACAATCTTTTATTTCTTGGGCACACATAACTCTCATGCTTTCATTTGGTTTTGCTATGTAAATGGTGTAGGAGTTAGCTTTCATTTTCAGCAAGTATCTTGTCTTAAGCATGCTAACTCACATGGAATAGCTTATGTGTTTGAATGGTTAAAATCTCAAGTGTTGTTCCATTTGGCAAGTTGTTCTTGCCCCTTTGATAACATTTTCTTACATATCTCGCACATGCTATTGGTTATCAAATGGTGATGTAAATGGTGTCTTTTTCCAGCTTTCAATTCATGTTTTAGATGTGGTGTTAGTCTTCAATTTTGTAGTCTGCAACACACTTCACAACAGTTATTTACAGTTTCGGTTTTGGGCATAATTCATCATTTTTGGGCACTTAAAACTCATATAAAACACTCATAACACACCTTAAGACTTACCCATAAGTTATAATAATATTTCAGACCAACTAGGACACCTAATTTCACCATCTTCGCCATCTAAAACGGGTTTGAGGAAAACAACGGAGGGTGTAGGCAGGGGACTATCTCACGACGCACAGGATGTGTCCTCTCCGGGAAGTACTCTTACTTTAGGGCTAACCATGAAAGATAGGGTGGGCCTCGTTGCCTTACTATCTTGAGCATCCGACAGTTATTTGGCAATAGGAGGAGGAGGAGTAAGGTTTGACACTTAGTTAGGAGGGCAAGTAAAATTTACCAAATCTTTAAGCAACTCTTAACCACTTAGTTTTCTAGACAATCCTTACTTGGGCATATCTTATGATGGTTGTTTAGAAATCTTTTTTTGCAAGCACATATACATCTCTTATCTTTCATGCAAATGTGGTTAAGCTTTTAAGTGTTAGATCTTTTGATTTTGGTGAGCATCTATCTTTCAAGTGTTTTTATCTTTCAATTTATGCTCTTTGTGGTGTGATTGAAGAAGAAGTTGCGCATCCCATTGGGGAGGCATCATCTTGTTGAGTCTTGAGTGCTTTAGTGGTTGCCATTGCAAAGCAATCCAATAGAGTAAGTGCTATTGGGGCATGCTTGGCTTTATGTGAATGATTTCAATGTTTTGATATCTTTTGGATTCTCACATTTAAACATTGTTAATCTTGTCTATTTGTATCTTGTGTAAGTGTTGTAATATCTATCTTGCATTATTGTGAGTACTTGTATCTTGGTTGTGGATAATTGTAACTTCACTTTACTTGTAATCCTTATTGTAATTAAACTCCCTCAAACTTAGTTGACCCCTTGCCCAACGTTTAGGCACTAGTCTTAGTTGACTTAGGAAAGGGTTTACTTGTCATTGAAAATCTTGCACTTTGCATTTGCTGCCTTAGCATCATAGGTTAGTTCTCCCCTTAACCTTTAACAAATTAAAACCAACTCCTAGAACTTCAAAGTTAAATCACATCTAGTAACTAGGGTCTACACCCCTTGGCTTCCCTAGGAGTAAACCTAGAAGGAAGAGGTTCGAGTCAAGGTGACAGTGTGGACTGTGAACTTAGGCATTGTGCCTCCAAGGACATACTAAGTGAGTTGGACTTTGCTCACGTTTGCAAGTGTGTATTAGGACAGCAACAAGTCTCATCCTCTAGTAGCTGGTGTTTAGGAATAATGTAAATGACCATGCAAGACATCATAGAAAGTTTCGCGGAATTTCGTTGAGTCTAGATAGATTTTTTTTAATTAATTAAATTTAATTAATTTTCCTAAGGTTGAGATTTTAATTATTTAATTAATTAATTGTTTTTGAGCAATTATTGTAAAAACTAGGCCTTTGGGTTTTTGATAGGGGTATTTGTGCTCAAATAAAATGGAAAGGCACCCCCTACACCCTTGGGCCAAGTTTCAGCTCAGTCGAACAAACATAGCTAGGTGTTTGTCCACCCGGAGTGTCAGTGAGCCAAAACAACAATTTTTATTGCTGAGTCAAAAATGTAATTTTTGTAAATCTGAGTTAATGGGGTAATGTAATGGTGGAAAAGAGCAAGAGAGGTCTTTCCTAACCTACCCAACCCACTCCCTAACCTTTACACACCCCCTTACTCAACCCACTCACTAAATACCCACGCCCCTAGTGGGATTTGCGCCCTCTACCCATGAGAAAACCTTTGAAACACACTTCATTTGCTTTGTGGGCCACTCCCATGAGTGGTGCGCCATTCCTAGCCTACGACCTTGTTATCGCATAGTTTGTAGCTAGGAGTAAAGGCTATAAGGTAGAAGGCCAAACTGGCGTAACAAGAACCTATCCCACGATGGGTAGGTTCTTTCTCTTTAGGGAGGTTAGGCCCAGGGGAGACGTCCCCAGTGACCTGGAGTTTTGAAGAGGCAAAAGGTTAATAGGATGAAGATAAGTTTTTCCCCCCTTCACAGATCACCACCAATCAGAAGTTCCGACTAAACAACCAATAATAAAGTAAAACCCAATGAAGAGTACCTGCCTGGAACAAGACAACAACAAACTGATACTTGCAAGCTTATTTCAATGGGTTAGCAATTCATATCAATCAAGAACTATATGATATTCAATATAAACAATTTGAAAGTAAATATTGATGAAGTCAATGTTTTATACAATAGCAATGAAAAGATAATGTCACTCTGCTAATAAATACTAGAACGATGTGGCATTCAATGGGATCAATCAACACTTTATTAAATAAATGCTTTAGACCATCATTCAATTGCTCATAAAGTAAAACATTGCTGCATTGAGATGAAATAACCAAGAGTGACGTCAGCAACTTAGGGTTAGTAGGTTAGGGTTAGTGCAGTTAGGGTTTCAATTCAAAGGTATTAAAAGTGTTTAGATCAGGTTCTACTTCAACGTTTGAGGTCTTAGATCAATGCCTTTAGGGTTAAATGGAGTCAATAATGAAGGACGCAGGAGTTGAAGGAGGACGACTAAGGATTGGAGGGAAGAGCTCTAAAGTGTTGCTATGGTAGGGCCTCAGAGACAAAACCCTAGGGGAGAGAGGCTCACTCCGGTGTTGCTATTGCAAGGCCTCGTGCTCTCTCCTCCTTCCTTAGATGGAAAAACAAGCTATCATGAAAGATGAAGTCAAGACAGGAGAGTCAAATGAGGAAGAGTGTTGCTACAACAAGGCTCTATCATCAAACCCTAGAAGAAAACGACCCTAAGTGTAAATAACCTAGGCCTAGGACGTCTCCTCCTTGAGTTGTGGGAAGTATGGCTAGCATATGAAGAGGGGGAAAATGAGTGTAGCTAAGGCTAGGCTCAATCCTCTTCAGCATGAAAGAGCAGAGTGTTGCTATGGCAAGGCTCTATCTCACTTCAACAAACAAAATGGCTAGAAATCTTGACGGGGACATGAGACAAGGACCAATTATGTGTGCTTGTCACCTAGGGTTTATGCATCAAATTTATAATAATAAATGCAAGTAATAACAATACAACCATTCAATTAAGAAGTTTTGTAGAATTTCACTCACATTTCACCAAGAAACATCATAGCAAACCCTAGTTGTAACACCTTCCATCAAGAGAAATGTCAAAAAATGCCAAGACAATCTTCCTTCAACAAGTGCGCCTCACTAAATCTGCCAAAACCCTAAAGTAGGGCACAAATTTCAGACCTCACCAAGTAATGAGTGAAAGATCATGATAAAATAAGAGTCAAAACCCTCAATATATAGTGTATCAATGACCTAATTTTACTTTTTAGGTCATAAAAAGGCCGACAAGGCCATAATACCAAGATAATACTATTTTTACATTAAATTGTCAAATTAAAACCTTAATTGAGCTACAAAGAGAGTAAAAGCCCCTTCAAGGGAGGCGCTAGCCCTTTTTTAGGGCAAATGAGACATCCAGGAGCAAAACATTAGCCTCCCAGGGGCCTCTCTAACATGCCACACGTGCCACTGTTGCCCAGTCTACCTCCAAAAGCGTCCATGAAGCTAGATAACGTCATGGTGAAGATGGGGACGTCCTAAGCCTTCCAAGGCTAGCGTTCCACTGAAAAGGGGTCATTCCCCTCAGATCTAGTCCCGCCGGAGTGTCTCTGGTGGAACGTCCTCCTCCTCTTAGGTGCAAAATCCTTGATCAAGCTTTGTCCTGTCTCAACCCCCTGATGGGCTCTCAACATCCATCTGGTGGGCTCTTCAGCCCCATGGAGGTCCGAACTGGTCATCTCCCCATGTGTATCGGTCCAAATAGTACCTGTTCGTCGGGCATGGTCCTGCACATCAAAAGCTACGCCCTTCATGGGCTCATCAGTGATAGGGATCATAGCAATGTCAATCACATCTCATCATCAATATTATTAAACATATGCATAAAACCCCTAATACATCAGTCAATAGCTCAAAGACATTACAAAAACCCGCAATACAAGATTGGAGAAAAGAACAAGGCGTCCTATTGGGCTAGTGTCCACAAGAAAATGAAAGTTTCCAGAAAAATCTCATCCAAGCCATGTAAGTGAGGTGATGTGGTTAGGGGATGTCCAAACATGTGGGTGCAGTGAGGGCCAAGGATGCATAAGTGCTTACCTGTGGATGCCTTTGTAGAAGGTGAGTTGTACCTATCATGGATACATTTTTTTCAAGCCCATTCTTGCCTTTATTCTTTTTATTCTTGTTTTATTCTTTTATTTGCTTTTTGTTCAAGAACTAATCAGGGGACATTGCCTTGGCATGGTGACTAGAGCTGATAGCGTTACCCACAAGTACTTTCACAGAGATGAGAAGGCTGGCTTGTGATGAGACCCCCTTTCCCTTGGCCATGCAACCAAAGGTCACTGCCCTGGCGTGGTAACCAGATGGTGGCAATGTCATATTGTTAGGTACCCATGGACCTAATAGGCTGGCTTGTGATGAGACTCCCTATCCTCTGACTAGGTCTTGTTTTGTTATTTTCCAGGTCCCTCTTATTTCTTGTTGAGGGGCTTTTTACTGCCTTCTCGGGGATCTCTGGGCGAAGCATCTCGAGGTTTTATTTCTAGGCTTTTGTTTTTTACCAACTGCTTTTACCTTTTGGGCCTTTAGCCCCGTCTTCCCACGAGATAAGGTGCAATCTTGTAAATAGGTCAACCCAATGCCCAGACAAGGGGAATGGGATAAATGAGCGAGAGATAAGATGAAACAGTGGTGCTATGATGGGAGCGGACGATGGCTTTTCAGAAATTCCCGCAGTGGCAAACCAATACCTATGGGCACAGGCTTGCTAGGGCACCTTGTCAATTTCCCCAAGCATGGTCAAGTGGGCTAATGTAAGATCCAAGCAATTGTTAGAGATAAAAGGAATCAAATGCATATATTCAAAGGTTTCAATGATCAAAAGTGACACATACCATGATACTTGGACCGATTACCTCATGGAGCAAGAACCTCTTCTGATACAGGATCAAACCGATGGTGATGGATGCTGTTGCTGCTGGCAAGAGAAAAGATGATGAATGAAGAGAAGGCAAGCCCTCCAAGGCCATGCTCAGGTCAATCCTGCTCTCAGTACTCCATGTCTAGGACCTGTGGGCCTCAAGACATGATCTCCTAGTTATCCCTAAAAAGTGGGGATAACACACCTCACCTTCTCTTGGTCCCACGCTCCACTTCACCCATCCACACTCTCAATCCATGCCAGAACCGTCATATGGTGCGCCCCCCTCCTTGAGATTCTCACCTTGGGTTGGGATGTAACACTTGGCATGCATCCAAGAGGGGTCGTTTTGACTCCTTGGGTATAAATACAGCCCCTCACCCCCTCATTTCTTCACCAATCTTTGAGCTAGTGTTACTCTACTGAATTTTCGCCCCACTTCTCTTGCTCTTGCCATCTTGCATTCCATCCCATTTTTTTCTTGAGAGTCTTGGAGCAACTTGTTGCTGCAACACTCTCCCATTTGGATTAATAAAACTTTGGAGGATTTGGAGTAACCAAGAGTTTTTTAGTTGTCTTTTTCATATGAGGTGACATTGTGGTGTTCTAGTTTATTGTGTAGTGTTGAGTAGATCTTTGGTAAAGTAGTTTACTAGAGTACATTAGCAAAGAGTATTCTTGTTGGTTTATATGTGTTGGATGGCTAATTGTTTGAAGTATTTCGTATTGTTAGTCTATCCATGCTTGTTATCTGCTTCCATGCTTCACGATTTGTCTTGAGTTTTACAGGTTTACCTCAAGGGATTGTTGGGAAAGCCTCAAGGAGTCGTCTTTTCTCAAAACCTTCTCAAACTCCAAGTTTTACTCAGTCTGATTTTCTGTTTACATTTCATTTATATTTCAGTTAAATAACCATCTTAGATAGGTCATTTAAACTCACTTTTACTTGGAGATTTTTATGTGAATTTTTTTTGCGTAAAAACTAGAAATTTTTCTTAACATTTTTGTGTTGTGCAGCATTTCCAGCAAACATTTGCTTGCTTGTTGGTTTTTGCAGATTCTTACCAGGAACAAGGGGATATGCTGCTCTAATTCACTCGTACAACACTCCAAAATAGCCTTCTTTGAGTGGATAACGATTTCCCTCTTTTCTCTACTCTTTTCTAGTATTGTAGCAAGCCCTCGGGAAGTTCCCTTGAGGCTTGCATTCTCTTGTATCTATTTCATCCATTGTAATTTATTTTTTGCAATTTAGTTAGTTGACTACACCTTGGGAGAGTGATTGGCTTAGCCAACCCCCCAATATCATTGGGCTAGTGAAATATCCCTGATCCGGTTGATCAAGATATTTGCTACTGCTCTACTGCTCTGGCGTGCAGATCTGATACACTGGGGGTTTCTGGATGCGTTTTAGCTGGGTGATTGAGATGTTCTTCGGTTATAGTGTTTGCATGTTGGTTATTATGGTTGCATGTCGTTTATTACAAGTGCATGTTGCATAATGAAGGTTTAACAATCATAAAAAGACGCATGCAAGAGTATAGAATGTCAACTGCTCAATATCATGAATAATAATCGTTCATGCATGGGAATACAAATAGCCTACTGAAATATAGAGTCTAAACGTCAGTCAGATCTCATGGATCTGTACTGGAATACAATCAAATAACAAAAGAAATACCCGTGACCGCAAGAAGACAGCAGATCTGCTGCATGCACGGATAGATAGGCAAAAATGAGCGATCCCGGAGAAGTACGGTAACCGCTACCAGCTGGAAAACTCGATCTAAAGAATCCACCGTCAGAATGAGCTCGAAACTGCTCCAATCAATGCGCCCTGGCCTCTACACTGGAAATAATGTTTGACGAAACTCGGATAGGACCTCTATGGCACTGGATCTGGACCCCTGGGGGGTTTGCGCCCCTCCTTGGGCACTGAATGCGCCCCAAAGGATTCCACCGTCGGAATCTGTTGCTATATAGCTCAAAACGATCGTCTCGTCCAATGATGAAATGGGTCGGAAGGGTTTGGCCGGATCTGATAGGAAACCCCTGCATGCAATGCCAAACGTCTGTCCGGAATGACTGCGCCCAAAATGGCTGTATGGGTCGATTTGCAAGATTCCACTGTCGGAATTTGATGATGAATGGCTCAATGGAAGCGCCCTGGCTGGATCTCTACTGGGTCGGAATGAATCTGCAATCGGGACCACGGTCTACTGCAGATCTCTGAATCTCCAAAATGACTTGCGCCCTCCTTGGCTGAGCTGCGCCCTCCACAATAATCTCTCCTGAAAAGAACAGTGAAATACCTGGATGG
>CBVK0100852918.1:0-10491 GCA_900067695.1 Picea abies
CTGATCAGATGTATTCACTAATTCTAACCTAGGGGCTACCTGACCAGGATTAGATGGTCTGATCAGATGTATTCACTAATTTGTCAACATTGGAAATTCAAAAGAACTTGGTCATGCTTGAAAGGTATGACCAAGTTGCTATTATTGCTTGGGGGCCTTTATTTCAAATCTTTTGCCCTCTTTTCCTTTTCTTTTCTTTTTCCTTTTCTTTTCACAAATTATTTGAAGGATGAAATATCATTTGTGAACCGAATCACCAGATATAGATAATATCCCAGTCATAAGATGATTCCCATAAATTATGGGGTGATAACAGTTTCCTTTCATTTTATATGCTCAAAGATCTTATGGTTAAATGGTTTATAATATCTTCTAAATGCTAAATCTTTAGTAACATAAGTCATTTAGCTTGCTTATGCTTGTAACATATTTGATTTGGTTATGGCTTAAGATCTTTCCATAGTATTGTTTAATCTTCATTATCTAAGCATATCTCTCACTTAATGATTAACACACTCATGGATAAGCAATCTTAGATCTCATAGTTTCTTAAAGTTTTCACTAAGGCAAGTGGTGGTTGCTCTTTCATGTTGGTTTAAGATCCTAAGTATTAACTTGTTAAATCTTTCCTTTCTTCAAGGCTTATATCTTTCATATGGTTTAACACTTAAAATATGTTGATGATGGTAGATCTTAGCTCTTAAGTAATTGTCTACTATGTTGATGTGATGCTTACTCATGCTTAATGTTCTTTCATCTATTGTGGCATAATCTCACATTTTAAGACATTTCATTTTTAGATCTACTTTTCAAGCAATATCTTTAAGTTTAAGTTATCTTGCTTCATGGTTATTTTCTCACATACATAACTTAAATTTTCTTTTCGAGCAAGTTTAATTTTCTGTTATATGTGGCAAGTTGTCCTTGCTTAAATCTCACACTTAACTTGCAATTTTTATGTGGAATGGTTTATAATTAATTGGTATATCTATCGTGTCATTTCCATATAAGTTTCGTGTGGTGAAAGCTCTTTATTTTTAAGCTTTAAAACACATTTTGTGAGCATTTTCATTTTCGGCCATACCCTTAAACGCTAAATTTTAAGTGTCTAAAACTCTTCTAAAATTCACCCAACACATCTAAAGACCCACCCGCGGGTCATAACAACACTTAGAAACATTTTAGGGGCTTCATTCAGCCATCTCCACCATCTAAAACGAGTGGGAGGAAAACAACGGAAGGAAGAGGCGGGGGACCGTTCTCGTGATTTCGTCGGGGAGATCCTTTCCGGGAAGTACTCCTACTGTCAGGGATGACCGTGGAAGCTAGGGTGGGCCTCGTTGTTTTGCTATCTTGAGCACCCGGCAGTTATTTGGCCAAGGAAGGAGGAAGTTTGAAGCACACATCTAGTTTAAGGGGAAGGGAATTAAAATTTATAAAATCTTTGAGCAACTCCTTAAACACTTAGTTGCATAGATCACCTTTGTATGTTGGAGGAATTAGATGTATTGATAGGAACACATCATTGGTGATAATCTCATTGTTTATCTTGTGTGCAACTTTATGGTTCATGTGTTGTATCTATGTGAGTAACTTAAGTTAAACATTGAATATCTTGTTTACTAGTTTTTTGTGGTGTGAATCAAGAAAGTGTTGAGTATCCCACTTGGGGAGGCATCACTTTCTTTGATTGTTAAGTGCTTTTGTGGTGGCCAGTGAAGGCGGTCCAATAGAGTAAGTGCTATTGGGGCATGCTTGGCTCATGTATGTTTCACTTGCATCTTGTTTTATTTTTTGTATCTTTGTATTTATTTGTGTATAGTGTAAACCTTGTAAACACTTTTAATTCTTTGTAAGTAATCCTAACTTTTGGTTTGGGGTAGTTAAACTTATTTCATATTGTAATATATTTGTAACAAACCACCCTCAAACTTAGTTGACCCCATTGCCCAACCTTAGGCACTAGTCTTAGTTGACTTAGGGAAATGGCTGATTCACATTTAAATTAGGCTTGCACTTTGCATTTGCTGCCTTAGCATCTTAGGCTAGTTTTCCCTTTAGCCTTTAACAAATTAAAACTAACTCCTAGAACATTAACACTAAAATTAATCTAGTAACTAAGGACTACCCCCCTTGGCTTCCCTAGGAGTGAGCCTAGAAGGAAGAGGTTCCAGTCAAGGTGACAGTGTGGACTGAGAACCTAGACATTGTGTCTCCGAGGACACACTAAGTGAGTTGGACTTAGCTCACGTTAGCAAGTGTGTATTAGGACAGCAACAAGGCCCATACATGCCCACATGCTACAAAGATAAGATAGTGTTGAAATTTACTTTCTTATATTAAATCATTAGGGAAGTTTAAAGGTTTTGTAACGGGCCCATACATACCCACATGATCACAATCTAGGATAGTTTCAAAAGATTTCTTAGATTAAATCACATTAGGGAGTTAAAGGAATAGTAAAGGACCCACACGTCCACATGCTAGTTTCCTAGGGACTCTTGAATTCTACAAGGTTGTACCAATGACACATAGTAACTTAGGTAATCAACACTTGTAAGGACCAAGCGAAGTCCACATGCAACAAGGTGACACCTAAATTATTAAAAAATTGGCACACTTTCACTTGTTCACACACAAAGTCACTTCTCACTCACATAGTTTTCATCTTGAAACGTGGAGTTTGAAGTAAGTTTCCTCCAAAGGGATTCTGAAACACCCCACCCTTTTCTTGACGAAACTATCCACTCCCACTTAATTTCAATGAGATTGGCTCACACCCCCAATCTCTCAAACAACCACATTTAATTTTTTTTTTTAAACTCACTAAGTTTTCCTCCATAGGAGGTGCCAAAAGAAATATTTTAGTCTAGGTAGGATTTCGGGGATAGGCATCCAAATAACTCCCTGTTATCTGGTTCTCACATTTTCAAAACAATAGAAGTTGTCAAATAGGGAACTTTAAATCCTCCAAGTCAAGTGTTCCTAACACCATAAGGTAGGGAGATACCTATGAAGGTTTGAATGCCAAGGTTCGGTTGTTCTGTGCGTCCCCCCTTGAGGCACCCACCTCTTGGACGAGATCCAACCCGTGACCCATTTCTTAGGCTGAAAATCTAAATGTCGCACTTTGACCGAGGTACCTAGTGACCAAATCTTAGGACATCTACCCAGGTGGAAATTGTGGGCTGCAATTGCACCTTAATCAGATTTTATGTGGCTATTAGGAAATATTGTCATTCCTTTCGGGATATGCCCCCACTACCCCTCATTATAACCGATTTCTTCATCCTTCACTAGTTTCTCTTCCGGTGACTTCAAACCCCATTGTTGAGTACTATTGGAAGGTCCAGTGCTATTTGAGAGGAAGGATGTTATGTCTAAGCATTTGTTTTCTTCGATCCCCCACGTGGACAAAACCCACCTATCCACACATATGCTTCTTTATCAAAACACTTTATGTATGATGCACTTCTGATTACATTTGATTTAGATATATATCGTGTAAAGTTAAAAAATTGCAACAAAGGCTCTTGTTTATTTATTGCTCTCACCACCATTCGCACACATTCACTTAGCTAGTCAGACATCATAGGGGACCCACAGAACCCCCGCCGTTCCAGAAGATTGCTAAACCTCCCTCCTATTCTACAGGGAGTTCCTAGTCTTTCCAACTCATCGGCTCCACCTTCTCACACGCCTATGAGTGCCACTGTCTTAGGATCAGCTTTGCTTGGTTCCACCTTACTTGGGTCCAATTCCCAAGGTCCATCATCCACTCGCTCTCCTTTACACAGAAGTGGGCGGCCAACTTCTTCTCAAGGGGGAAGTACAAACCCACTTAGTCCCCCTCAAGGGTCAGGTTCACAAAACACTCACACCATGGTTGAAACTAATCCTTGACCACCACTCTAAATGCCATATTTGGCCTCTCTCAACATACCAAATCTAAGAAAACTCACAAATGATCCTATATTGCATGACCCCACATGGCCTGCAATGCCTACCAAACTACCTTCAGATATCCCCAAGTTTGAAGGAAAGGCAGGAGATGACCCTGCCAACCATGTCATGACTTTCCACTTATGGTGATCTTCCAACAGCATTATGGATGATTCCATCCGACTATCATTATTTCAATGCACACTCACTGGCCCATCAGCCAAATGGTATGTAGACAAAAAATCAGGGTCCCATGCGACTTTTGAGTCCTTGGCCAAATCATTTTTTACCTTCTTCCAATTACCAATCTTCCATGACAATGGTCTTGAACTACTCTCTAATTTTAAACAAACCTCAGCCACACATATCACTGATCACATTCATGAGTGGCATCGACGATGTAGTTTGTGTAAAGCAGAAACCACCAAACAACAATGTCTTGATTGGTTTCTCATATCACTTGTCTCTCTCCTCAATAAAGATGTGGCTTCCACCTTCCCTCAATCCAAAGAAGAAGCCATCAGTAAGGCTCAACAATATGACCTCATCTATTCACACAATACTTTCTGATCTCCCAAAACCCATGCCATTTGGCCAAGATAAACACAGGATGTCTCACTCAGCAGACGAATTGATTGGTAACACCACACACCACAATCCACAAACCCCACAACCACCAATGTATGGCACACCTCAATATCCACCAACATATGGAGGAACCCCTTATTATCCTCCACCCCCTTATCAACAACCATACCCTGTTTCCCTTCCTCCACCCATCAGTGGGCCACTGTCGACACCCACAATACACCCACCTATCTAAACAAGTTCTGGTACTCCCTCTACCTTAGCTTATACTCTAAGTACTAGTGGAAGTGTCACGCCTTCATATGTACCTTACGGATCATTACCACAACATAATCCATACTTTCCATTTCCTGGCCCTCCATAACCCATGACTCCACCACAAGGACACCCTCATGCTGAGGTGAATTTTGTTCAACCCTCTCCCATTCAACAATATAAAAATTTTGAACAGTTGAATACGGAAAATCCAACCCATTAGTCGAATAATGCCAAAAATAAAGGAAAAAACTGGAACAATAACAACCCAGGTCAAGGAGAAAATCACCCCCAACAGAACCAACCTACTAGGGGCAACCAGAACTAAGGGACTCAGAACCCCCAAGGGGGAAATAACAATAGACATCAATGGAAAAATAACAATAACCTTCGAACCAACTTCCTCTATGCCCTTTGCAGTGAATTCGGTCATTATACTCATCATTGCCCCCAAATCGTTGATTTTAAATGGATGAAAGACTCAGTAAATGGACCACATCCTTCAGCACCTTCTGCCCCTCAGCAGGCCCCACAACAATACATGCAACAACCACTCCCAGCCATGTTGTAGAACCCCATTCCACACCAAGGAGTGATGAACACCCAACAATACATGCAGCCTACCCCACCACAGTTGGAACAATATCTCAATCCAAGCAATCCCGTAGATCATATTATCCTCCTCGCTAGTGAGGACGAAGTCCTTCTACAAACACGTAGACGTCAATACCATGCACCCTCTGGGTCTCCTCCCATTCCCCCAGAAACAATCCCAGCCCCAAAGGGACCCCCTTTGATGATCCCTCGCCCTAACACGGAAACACCTCTTCACATCCCTCGCATCCCATTACGCAGGAATGTCCACAACCCTCAGGCTAGGGCAGCTCATAATTACAGTTTGGTCGATCACTTGGCATAATCCCCAACTACCATTTCAGTCTTAGAAGTACTTCAAACTTGTCCCACTTAGCGGAAGTCATTACTTTCTTCCTTGGGGGCCATCGACCCTGCGGACACTCAACTCATCACATTTGATCTCGACAGCGAAGAACCTCGCCTCCCTGCTCTCATTGCTTTTCAAATCCCCGTTAAAATTCGAAACATTATAGTTCATCGGTGCATCATTGATGAAGGTGCATCCACATGCATCATGTCCAAGTCTGTATAGTAGAAACATGGTTCCCCCAAACTCATACCATCTACCATTACCTTAAGAGCTTATGACAGATGACCATCTTTTCTCGAAGGGCTCTTCCAAAATGTCCCTGTCGAACTTGGGGGCAAGACCATTCTCATTATCATTGAAGTTATCGATGCCCCACTCGATTATAATATCTTGTTCAGTCATAGCTACATGTATGCTATAAAGGCAGTTGCCTCTTGTGTCTTTCGAACCATGATGTTCCCCCATAACGGCAAAATCATTACCATTGATCAAGTTTCACATTATGAGCCTAACCCTTCTGCCAACATCGATAACATTCTCCCTTTCTTCCATACTAATTTTGAGATGCACCCACTCATCGAAATGGGCCCCAGAATTTTCAAAGACCCATCCTTGTTAGGAACTTACCATGGTGCACCACCACTCATTCATCCTTCCAATTAGGTATGTGTCATCTCATCCAAAAGAACTGACATTGAGGATACCCTTCCTCCCAGTGAGGCTTCTCTTATATCTGACACCCCACTAGTCACATAGCTCTTCCCTCAAGAATCTCCTACGAACTCGTCGACTCCACTAGTTCACGATTTCACCTTACCCCACGGCCATATCCTAGTTTGGGAAACAGTTCCCCAAGCCATTACTCAAATCCCTTTCTTTTACCCCCCACCAGGTGTACAAGATTTCCAGGTTAGGACAACGCTTACCCTCCCTAATATGGCACTGGCAATCCCAGTTTGGTATTTACATCAACTTGAGATGGTTCCTCAACCATCCCTTCCCCCCCAAACAAAAGGAATCTTGATGCAAATTCCCATACTCACTCCCACCATACCCCCTACACCCCCACTCACTAACCCCCCTACCACAGTTGGGGGTAGGCAAAAGAAGAAGGAGCCCACAGCTCCATGCGTCCAACCTCCTTGCGCGCTATGCGAGAAAGATGAACACCCCACCAACAAATTCCCATCTCTCTCTGAGTTACGTAATCTCATCCAACTCCCTCGAGCACCACCACTGCTCATCGCATCCTCCAGTATTGTCTCTATCTCACAGAACACAAGTAACAAAGGATTATGAACTAGATTTGCATGCGCCATCTATTCAGAATATGGCCATTACACACACCACTGTCCAGCGTTACCTCAATTCCGACAGACACTAACAATTGTACACCAAATATTTCAGCAAACACCCACCCCAACTCCTGTCACCAACATCCATTATGTCACAACCTCATTCAACGAACGTATGAGATGCCCTTTCTCTCTCTGCGAATCCTTAGATCATTTCTCATATCAATGTCCTATGATCATTGAATATAAGCAACGCCAAGTGACCCTAATTCAGACTCCTACACCCCCTACAGAATCGATGACTAACGCTACCCCATCACCAGAGATTCTTCATATTATTTCTCCTGAGCCAGAAACACTCCCCACTCCTCCATGGTTCTTGGATGACTTATACGAGGACTTATATGAGGATTTACCCCCAAATCCCCCCAATTCCCCCGTTCATTTCCCCACGAAAATTTTACACCCAACTACCATTTATAACCCTCAGTATCTCGATATTTGGTTTATGTTGAGCGAACCATTGCAATCTCATTGCATCATCCCTCCTGCTTCTTCACCACTAGAAGATAACCACATGGTGATAGTCAACGATATCACTCTTTTAGATCCCTTGTATTTCTGAAAATTCCACTGTGACGAGGACATACTCGAGGAATTTACCACCCCCGACTACCCATGATATGCGCTACACCATAGAGCACTCTTCCTTTCACAGGAAGCCTTCACGCCTGCTAACCAACACCCCATATACGTAGTCGAAACCAAGGATTTTATCCCATCAAGGCATATCGACTGGTTCAACAACCCTATCCCTGCCCCTGATGATTTTGAAGAAGGCAATATGGCCAACATTTCCCCTACCATCAAAATCGATATTTCCATCCAAAATGGAGTCATCGAGGAAATCACCATTGGTGTCGCATGCACTCCTGAAGAAATCACCGCCTACAAAACCCTCTTCAAAGAATACTGAGATATTTTTGCCTGGTCATATACAGATATTCTTGACCTTGATCCCTCTATTGTCAAACATTGCATAGACACCTGGCCTGATATCACACCGGTTCGCCAAAAACAATGACCTTTACACCCATCCAAAGCAGCGGCCATCAAAGCTGATATTGACAAATTATGCACTGCTGGTTTCATCTACCCCATCGTCTATACCTCATGGGTCTCCAATCTTGTCCCCATTAACAAAAAACATGGCACCATCTGTGTATGCATGGACTTTCGCGATCTCAATCATGCATGTCCCAAAGACAACTTTCCAACGCCTTTCATTGATCAAATTATGAACAACTGCACAAGCCACGAGGCTTTATCCTTCATGAACGGTTTCTCTGGCTATAACCAAATCCAAATCCAGCCAGTCGATCAATACAAGACCACATTTACCACCCCTTGGAGTACTTTTTCATATTGTGTCATGCCTTTTGTCCTAAAAAATGTTGGCACAACTTTCCAACGATCTATGACATACATTTTCCATGATCTAGATCATATCATCCACGCATACTTGGATGACCTCACAGTTCGATCCAAAAAATGCACTCAGCCTCTTGATGATTTACAAATCATCTTCCAAAGGTGTCGTCAGTACAACATCCGCTTGAACCCCCTCAAGTGTGTGTTCTACGTCACTGCCGGGTGCCTCCTCGGGTTCATCGTTTCCCAAAGTGGTATTACCATGGATCCCCTCAAAGTCCAGGCCATCACATAAATTCCACTCCCTCGAAATTTACGCCAACATCAGAGCCTACAAGGAAAAGCTAAGTTTTTACAGCAATTTATCCCAAACTAGGCCACTCGAGCACATGGTTTCCTTCGCTTACTACACCACGACATCCCATTCCACTCGGATGAACATGCCCAACAAGATTTTGACGATCTTAAAATGGCACTCTCCAACACCCCTTTAATTATTTCACCCGACTATAATCATGACTATATCCTCTACATATCAGCCTCATTCATCTCAATAGCAGAAGTTCTCGTTCAAATAGGAGATGATGATCATGAGCATGTCATTTACTACATTAGTAAAAACCTCTCAAGGCCACCTTTGAAATATAATCATGAAGAGAAACTAGCCCTTGCAGTCGTCCTCATAGTCCAGAAACTACGCCATTACATTCTGCTTCGCACAACCAAAGTCATAACAGATTGCAACCCCATGCAATACTTTCTTAGTCATCGACAAATTAACGATAAATTTTCCCGATGGATCGTTATCCTTCAGGAGTACGATCTCGAATTTTCAACACCCAAGAGCAAGAAATCTCTCGCCCTCTATGAACTCGTCACAGCCTTCCCCTCCGATACTACCAGTTGCCCCGTCAATACCAACTTCCCCGATGAACATCTCTTTTACATCACTTCGGATCATTCTTGGTAGGACGACCTCCTTGTCTACCTCCGAACCCAAAATTTCGGTAACCACCTCTCACGAGATGATCGTCATCATATTCTCCATCAGGCCCCCCGCTATCTCCTCATCAGAGATATCTTATATCAGCGAGGGGTCGACACCATAGTCCGTCGATCCTTGACTATTGACGAGGCCGATAGAGTCTTGAACGACTGCCATAGCGGCACTTGCGGGGACCCCCTCTCGGGGATGTCCACCGCTCAGAAAATCATCCATGCAGGTTACTTTTGGCCTACATTATTTCACGATTGCATTCATGTCGTGAAGTGATGCGATAAATGCCAACTTTATGCCAACAAAGCACGAGCACCACCTGCTCTTCTACACCCAATCATTACTGCAGGCCCCTTTGTAAATGGGGCATCGACTTCATGACTTTCAACCCTCCATCAAGAAATGGACACAAATACATTGTCGTTGTAGTCAATTACTTCACAAAGTGGGTTGAAGCCATGCCTACCTTCAACAAAACCGTTGACACTGCAGTGCATTTTTTATTTAATCACGTCATATCCCACTTTGGAGTACCACTCCAACTAGTCTCTGATCACGGGAAACATTTCGAGGATGATATTTTCATCGAACTCTCATCCTCGTTAGGATTCTCCCACAAGTTCACCTCACCATACTACCCTCAGTCCAATGGACAGGTCGAAGCAGTTAACAAGGTCCTCAAGACCATGTTACAGCATACGGTTAACAAACATAAGACCAATTGTCATCATATGTTATTTTCCATGCTATGGTCTTACCCTACAGCCTTAAATACGACCACTGGTTTCACACCATTTCATCTAGTCCACGGGGTCAAGGCCACTCTTCGTATCGAGTTCGAAAATCCTACCTTATGCATTGCAATTGAGCTATTACCCGACATTTCTCCAATGGCACAGGGTTTTCTGAACTTAGAGTCCCTGGATGAAGATCGTCGATCTTCATTACAGAACAATGAGGTAGCCAAAAAATGGTCAAAAGCCACCTTTTATGTGAGATCGGAAGAGCGGTTCAGCAGGAATGCCGAGACCGATCTC
>CBVK0100852919.1:0-10491 GCA_900067695.1 Picea abies
AAGATCCATTTGGAGGCTGGACCAGGAGATGTAGCCCGGAGTGGGGTGAACTCCTTTATCAAGTTGTTGTGTTTATGTCTTATGTGCACTAATTTATAATGTTTTCTATGTTTATTTCTACATAAGTAATCCATCCTTATGTGTTGCAAATTGATCCTGTTGCATTAAACACATAACATTTCACTTGCAAAATTTAATTTAATCAAGTTTATCAAGTCTTCGTCATATTTTTAGATCACTCCCAAGCTTGAGTTCAAAGAACTATTTCATTTTCTTGTCATAGTACCTCTTAGTCAAGTATTTCCTTTGAAAATACCTCTTGAATTCTCCCCAAGTCACCTTCTTGTCATCAATGTGGTGTACTTGCACATATTGGTCCCACCACATTGTTTCTTTTCCCCTGAGCTGATAATTAGCAATTCTACCTTCTGCCAATGTACAATAATTATGCAACTGAAAATATTTTCTCATATTTAGAAACCAAGTTTCTTCATCCTCATCCTTTTTATGTTCAACGTCAAAATTAGGAGACTTGATTTTGTTCATTTCACCTTGTATATCAGCCATGCCAGTCTTCTTAGGTTTCTTGACAGGACTTGAACTATTGCACGCTCTCCTAGTGGAATGACTTGGAGAGTGATGGTGCTATCTACTAGCACTTTTGTTGTGCACTGATCTTCCCCTCTAATAATGAGACTTCTAGCTTCCTGATCTACTTGACTTAGTCTTCTTATCCATCTTATTCTCAATTATGTCCAAGCTTTGCATCAACTTAATGTTGAAGTCTTCAGGTTTCTTCTTGGCTTTCATAAGTCTCTCATTGTCGGATTTATGACTCAGTACATCTCTTTGCAAACGTTTTATGGTTTCTACCAAGCTCATGCTTTCTTCCTTACCTTCCCGATGTCCATTTGAGTCTATACCTTCATTACCTTCATTACCAATTAGGTTTTAGTGTGTTCATATAACACGCCAATATTCTTCATGTGCACCATTATACTATCGCGCGCCAATATTTAAGGAGTACAATTTTTTTGTCGCGTACCAACAGTAAAAGGTTGTGCACACAACCATAGATTTGAATTTCACTCTGACAACACTTCAAATGCACACTTTGTGCATCACATTATTTCTTGTGTGACACAACCTTGCACCTTGTGATGAAAAACTTAGCGCGCTTTTCCATGCACTTGTATTTTGTGCATGCCACTAACTATACCCTACGCAGTGCCCAATCTTAGTGTACATACCCTGTACACCCTTATTGTCTATGCAACACTAAATATTAGTGTGCACGCATGCACAACACTACTACTTAGTGCTCATAACAATTTTGATCACTTAACTGATTTTCCCATAATTTTCATTGTATAAATTGGGGGTTTTACCTGATTCTCAACCAATTTCCACCATGGAAGTTTTGAAATCATGAAATTCATTCAATTTTACTCCATTACATCCAAATTCAACCTCTGCAACAACAAATTATTGTGTGTGCCACTGGTTGACATTTCTTATGCGAATTTTTTAAAATTCCTTCAGGAATTGTGAATCTTATTCCAACAATTCTGCTCAATCTGTCATGGTTTCTCAGTAACTTCCAATTTGATCAATTTATGTCTAAATTTTCTTAAACAATGATTAGAATCAAGGGTATCTCATCACTTAACCAAATTTCCCCAAATTCTTCATGAATTTAACAACAAAAATTGGCGCTTTTACCCAATTTCACTCAAGTGCCTCAAATTGTTTTCATGGATGTACTGTAACTTGAAAATTGGGCCACTTCTGAATTCAATTCTCCACAAAAATCCTCTTCAACATGATTTTAACTCGGCCCATCCAAGATCAATGTTGAAAGCTAGGCTCTGATACAATTTTGTAACATACCCATATTACTAGACTCTGCTCTGATACCATTTTGTAACACCCCCAACCACCTGTTGGGCAATGCCACTTAAACATTTCTTTCTCTGCTACCAATTTGTAATGCACCCAACCACTCAGGCCGAGTCATGTGACTCAAACTTGTCTTTTCATCAGCTCTGATACCAATTTACCAGAAACTCAATATAATGGCTCTGATAATAATTAAAACATAAACATACATTATGTAATGTGTGATTATAAACATATTCATAACAGAATTATACACAATCATAACAGAATATACATGTAGAATAAACAACATAAACCCATGACATCAATTGCATAAATATTACTACAAACATAATTTAACACACAATTGACACTTATGTTTTGAATAAAACACACCAATTGTGGGTAGACCTTCCATGTTCCTTCCAGCCTTAGATTGCATTGTTCATAAATATCAATAGTGGGTCACCCTCGAGTTGGGGCTAAACTCCACATGGGTAAGGGTTACCAACCAGGATAAAGTCTCTCACTCAACAAAAACTCAATCACAGGTAACTTAATCACAGATGACTCAATTACATGAAATTTCATCACATGTGCCAATTCATACTCAGAGCCTACAATCTTGCATTCCCCACATGCCTGCCCCACCCTAGGAAGTGTGCCCCTTCTCTAGTCAACAGTCCTTTGACTTCCCCACTTCCCTTTTAGGGATTCAACAACAAGTCAGACATAAAGTCTTGGAGCCCTATCACTACAATTTGGCATCTCGGGAAATAATTCCCAACATTTCTCTCACCTAGAGAGAATGAAAAGTCCCATGGGCTTGACAACCTGCATCTTCAGTCCAAAGTTCCACAGACTTGAAAACCCTCCTATTCATTTTAATAACCCACGGGCCTGAAAACCCTCCTCTTTTGTCTAACGCTCCAAGATAAACCTGGTACATGTATCTATGACAGTAATCAATAGAATTACTCATCCCAATAACAGTCAGGATCATGACAACAACAATTAGGTTCACTCACTGAATAGTTCTATGAAATAACTGTCGGTTTGATGAAAAAATAGTTGGCTCCCTCACATCTTGGTCACCTCGTGAATAATCATCCAATGATCATACCTAAAATAATACCAGAATAGAATGAGTCCAAACTATTTGACTACATGTTCCCAAATTGACCCCTATCAGGTTGAGAATTGCCTCCAGTCCACAACATGTTCCCAACTTGACACTTTTTATGTTGAGAACTCCCTTTATCCACTTGTCCCCTCCTTAGAGCTTGGGATAAAATAATATATCCTAACTTTACACTTTTTAAGGAATATTAATATAACATTCCTCACTTTATGCTTTTAAAGAAACATTAATATAATATTCCTATTTGGGTTTAAGCCCCTTTAACCCATCCCCCTTAACCTCGGCTAGTGGAGTTTCAACCCTCCATTCTCTTTTGTGTGGTCAGTTTTCCACAAGGATGTATTTTCATTAAATTTTCTTGTGACTACATTTACATTACTAGTATGGAAGTACTGATCTTTTTCATCCAGGCTCACCAGCCTCAAAATACATGGATCATGCACTAAACCTAGTGCGCGGAACTTCTAGGTTGTGCGCACTCTTTCTTTAGTGTTCCACCCTAGCTCCCTTACATAGGTGCACATTACATCATATTGTATATAAAAAAGGCTTAATTGGCCTTCAAAACCTACACACTAATCCAGTGTGTGTTGAATCCAAATTTGCACTCCTTTTCCTTCAGTGCGCCATCCTTTCGCACTTACACTTGTGTAGGCTGCATATGTTAAGTCATTTCAATTCCAGTGTGCCATTCATGTGTACTTACATAGTTGTGCGCCAAAACATTAAACAATGCATTCTATCATTTTACAACCGCACGCACTCATTTGCTGTGAGATTCTCATGCACTAACTTAATGTGTGTAGAACCAAACCAAAAAACTTGTTACTTCATTGTTACACATCAAAATTACTCACTTCAATGATGACCTATTGTCATCATTACAAGTGTTTCAAGTGTCGCATTTTGGCCACAAGTGTTGCAAGTGTCACAAAAATCATACTATCATCTTGCCTATGTCGTGTCTTGAATGACATCACAAGGAACGGTTGAAGACACCCTCAGAGACTAGTTAAAGAAGGAGAAATCATTTCAGAAAGAGTAAAAATCCTTTGCCTTGAGAAATACCACTTAAAAATGAATTTTGAAGGGCAGCGCTCCTTACCCTCCTTTGGGGGAGAATTGTAGCGCTTTGTGCACCATTCTGGGGGAGTGTTATGCTATTGAGAAAGTCAGGGGAAGATCCCCCTTATCTCTGAAGTTAGCTTCATTCGAATCTGAGGTCAAAAATGGATCTTAGGGAGGATTCAGAACTGATGGAGAAATATCCTCAACCTCTCCCAAAAATCTCTAAGGTGTTTAGGCATCTCCAAGCCTATATAAGGAGGCCTCCCCATAGTGAAAGGGGGAGACATTGAAGGCATCAAACTTATGATCTCATAAGGGAGATAATCAGTGAAGCATACTCATTTTTTTTATGGATCATTTGAGCAAGGGGTTGGACAAGGAGAGCTGGAAGAGGCTGTTGCAGCTTCATCAAAGGCCTGTAAGTATCTCTATTGAGTTATCATTAATACATGTTCTTGGCATGTTTCCTTCAAGATTTTGTATACCTACATGAACTTGTCTTTAATGGATAGATATAGTTTCAAACTAATCATAGTAGAATAGGAAGGATGCTTTGTCTTTGATTGGATTGCAGGACTTATTGAAGAGCTTGAGGATCAGAGCTCAAATTGGACTGGGAAAGGACAAACATCATAAAAAAGGTACATCTTCTTCCTCTTCTTTATAGATTAGCTTATCTAGGTTTAAATGGATGTCAGTGACAAAAGTTAGCACCTTTTTGTCTTGATATTAGAGATTTAGGGTCCAAGAGGGAATCCACCTGTCCATGGAGGGATTTTCCTGTAACAAAAATTGGTGACTCCACTAGGGACCAAAGCTTTCAGTTTTGGTTTCCTTCCTTGGTCTTGTTTTTGGAATTTTCTCATATTTAGATCTTATTCATGTTGTGTTTATGATTCTTAGATGTGTTGTTGGCTCTTGGATTCGTCCCGTACACACTCAATTTCTATATTTTCTTGAGTTTTTTTACTTTTGGGAAAGTTTTTTTTTCTTCTGAGAGGCTAGCACTCCCCTGCCTATACAACCAGAGCACTAGTGCTCCCTTGCAAGCTCCCATAGAGCGTTGCAACGCTCTGGTGCCCTTGACACCAGAGTGATAGTATTTTTCTGCTAAAAAACCTTTTGGAAGTTGATCTCTGAGTTTATTTTTTTGTTGATTCATCTGCTCAGGATTATCACCATCTCAGTGTGTCTTTGTTTTAGCCTCCAACATTTTGATTTCTAAGAATTGATGATGTTTTTTTTGGATTTTTTACATATTTCTTCCTTACTTTGAGTCACTCTTCTTCTTTGAATATTTGGAGTCAGTTTACTATTTTTTCATTTATCTGATTGAATGAAAGTTGTTGTAAGGAAATTCAGAGATCTATGCATCATTCCATTTGATCTTTGAGGTCAATTTTTTAGGCATTTTCTCCTGTTTGAGTTTTTTGGTTTTCTTTTTGCAAATTTGGTTGTATTTTTGTTTCTTGTTTAATCATAACAAGAGTGTGTTTTGTTTATGTGAAGTTTGCTTCTGATTGCTTAAATATCACAAATCTTGAAGTTTGATTAACATAGGAAGATTTACACCAAGTTGATTATCATTCACATTTAAACAAAAGGATATTTTTTCGCAATTGGTTTTTGGATATTAGAAAGAATTTCTGAATATTTTAGCATTATATTGGATTCTTGATTGAGAAACAATTACATGAGGTTACTGCATCTTAGTGTTTGACAGTGAAAAGAAAATTTTTCTCCTTCCCTTAAATAGACATTCATTGAAAGAAAAGATTGTTTATCATTTCTTATGCATTTTTTTGGGAATTGAGTAATAATATCATCAGTTTCACTCTCATACACCCCTAAGTAAAGAACAACTGCAAAATCAATGCTAATTAAACTTGATCTACAAATTTTGTTTTTAGAATCCTCCACCAACATTAGACTAGGATTATCACTTTGGATTAGGCTATGCGTACAACTCTCCAAAGCATTCAAAACAAACATTAGCATCTTGTGATAGGGAGAGAAAATCCAATTTTCGTATCAGATTTCTAGGATCCCCCTCTCACATAGTAGTTATGCATGAGGTCACATTCAGGAGAGTTGCGGAGATTATCCCTCCGTGATTCAATCATTCGTAGTGGTCAGTTCGTATATTGGGGGTTCTTCTTTAGGTTAAAATGTCTTCATTTGGTACTGGTGCTTTGTGAATTCTAAATCCATTCGAGGTCCTCTAGAATTCTACCAGTCCACTTGTCCTTAGTTCTCTCAAAGGATTTTAGACTTGTTATCATGCCCATACGTTTTCATTAGACTGTCGATTGTACCCACCCAAGGGCTGACTACGAGTTGGTGTCCTTTGTAGCCATCATCTTTATAGTATTTACACAAGGGAAGGTTGAAGGGAAGTCTTCGTTGTACCTGGAATAGATGGTGGTCAAACTCATTCGGGATCCTTGGAGGGTAAATCCACAATTACTATGTGGAATATTGCACTGAGGTGTTTTTTCGTTAAGTAGGTCATCATCGTAACTTTTCCACCCGCTCATATCCTAGCCCCTTCTTGACTTGGTCACGCAACATTGGATTTCATCACCAACTAGTACGAGCATCGAGAGAAGGTTTTGTTTTCTTGGTTTGATTCCTGGATTTGATTAGTGTATTTTGTTTCTTTTTTTTATTTGGCCATAGATTTTTACCGTAAAATATTTGGTTCGGCCAACATTGACCCTCCATGCCATTCACATAGGATGCAAGGACTACCCGTGGAATATTAGGAGGGTTACCAACCTTTGCCTCCTAATTCACCAGAGGGCTCATCTCAACAGAGCAAGGTCCAGGACACTGTAACTCCACAATTGGAAAGAACTAACTCTTTAGAAAAATTTTGACGTATTTATGATTCTCTAGAGGCTTTCTGCATACCTCTTAGGTATGAGAGACATATTCTCCTGATGAATTCATCAGGAGATCTTGTTGTTGACACTTTTGGTATACCGACCGGACCCCATCTAGGTCCCGGAGTCGGGGATCCCCTTTGGACTACTAACATATTTATAAGTTTGCCTTGCACAGTGCAGGACCTCTACGGCTCAGCGACAGGTGTTGATATATCTGTCGTATCACAATTTACCCACACGTCTATTACCTACACGATAAATTTAGATAATTTTTATGGTACAAATGTTGGTCCAGAAACACAGTTAGTTGGTCCAGACACATAGTCTGTTGGTCCAGACACACAGTCTGTTGGTCTAGACACATAGTCAATTGGTCCTAGTTCAACTTTTTCTCTCCATATGGCCCATTCTACTATGGTCTCTCACGCTATGACTATTCCCACCGGGAACGTGGTGGTTAACCAAGCTCCCATTGGTACACCACTTTCATCTAGACCTAATATGTCACTTCCCCCTGGGTACAAATCTCTGAATCCTTTCGTTGCCAACACTACCTAGGTTACACCTGGAGTTTATGGACTTTTTGTTCCTCCTGGATATAACATTGTTGTTGTTTTTATACCTACACTTTTATTTGGAGGAGATGGTCGTGGTGGATCTAATCCAGTTGGAAGCACTGGTCAGTCGTTCACTTTTGGTTTCCAGATCCCTCTAGGAACTCAACCTCACACTGGGGGGAAACCTCAATTTGGAGGTCAACCTCAAATTGGGACACAACCTCAGCTTGGAGGGAAACCTTAGACTAGAGTCCATCATCCATTATACAGATAGAATGCGTCTACAACACCAAATCCTTGGAACATTCCTTTCCCAGGAAATCCATAATTCTCTGGGGGACAACATCCTTAAGGAAAACAACAACCTTATCTTTCCCATGGGACTAATGTGTATCCTCCTCATGGAAAAAATGTTTACCCCCTTATGGGTAAACACATCATCTAACTTATAATCCTCAAAACCCACCAGGTTATGCTCCACTTGCACATGTTTCTCAACCATCATCGAATCTTGTTATCCTAGTCAGCAACAACCGTATGTAGGAGGACCTACTGAATACAATTATCCATCTAACCCAGTTTATGGCCCTATTAGTGTCCCTATGCCACACCAGTATCACCCTTAGGTTAACCGACAACTACCATTTCTCGCTACTCTGGATCTCCCAGACTTGTCTTGGTTGACCAATGATCCTATACTACATTATCCTTTTTGGCCAGTGATTCCTGCTAAACTACCTTCTGATATTCCAAAATTTGGCGATAAACCTAGAGAAGATCCAAAAAACCATGTGATGACTTTCCATTTATGGTGTTCATCAAACTCCATCATGGACGATTCTATATGTTTACGTCTTTTCCAGCGAACACTTACAAGCTCTGCAACCAAGTAGTATATTGAACTTCATCATGGTTCTTTCCAAGATTTCAACTCCCTTGCTATGTCCTTTCTCACACATTTTAAACTACCCATTTGATACGAGATGGGTACCGAACTCTTGACCTCCCTTCATTATACTAACTTTTTACATATCTCTTATCATATTCATGAGTGGAGACGATGACGAAGATTGATCAAAGAAATCATTCCTGACCAGTTATTGGCAGAATGGTTTACCAAACCACTTTTACCCCCAATTTCTCATGATGTCTCTATGGGTGGCATAGTCACTGAGGAATAATCCATTTCTCTGGCTCATTACTTAGATTTGGTTTATTCACAATCTAGTACTTTGTATGATTTGATCCCAAATGTTACTCGTGCCAATACGGATCTGTCCAAACCTTCATCCTCATCTCATGCGGATGGCGTTATCGGCTCCATCAAAACCCAATCTACTTCCCAATCAACTGGAGGTTGCACATCGATCTGCTTCTACACCCACTCCCAGTTAGACCTCACTCTCCTCTGCCTCCTCCCACACTCAAGTCTTTGAGGAGAATGCAGTTCAGTCTTCCCCTTCACAACAATCCAAAGGTAAGAAGAAGACAAAGAAAAAACCCAAGAAGAATAACACTAATGAACAACCCAAAGCTCAAAACCCACCACCTACTATCGAAAAGAAACCACAGTGGAAACCAAAATTCCCATGTCTTATTTGTGGTGACAATCACTACACTCGAGACTTTCCACATCGTGATGAAGTGGAAAAAATTTTTAAGGGGAATTCCCAACCCGTCGTGCTTACACAGCCTTTTCCTCAGCAACAATCTATGGTTTCTCAAACCCCCTCTCTAGGGGGCAGTTCCAACCACCCTTATAATGATGAAGCCTCAACAAGTGATCACATTTATATGTTTAGTGGAATTGATTTAACAAATCGCTCTACGACTTATGACACACCAGTTAAAACGGACAAAGAAAAAGTCTCTAATGGTTCATTACTGGATCCATCTCCTCTGACCGTTAGTTCTCCTTCTGTTAGTCCTCCATTTGGGTCACTACAAATAGAGAATCCTCGTTATGAATCTATATTATTCCCTCCCAAGAGCACCATCCATAAATCTACTTTCAATCCTAATTCACGAGCTGCCCAAAACTACAACATTGTTGAAGATTTGGCCCAAGATGTCTGTGCTAGAAGTTCTACAACATTATCCCAGTCAACGTAGAACACTCTTGGCTTCCATTGGTGATTTTGATCCTGAGTTGTCTAATAACATCACATTTAACCTGGACAATTTTAAGTCACGACTATCTCACCAACTCACTTTTCATATTGATGTTGTGGTTCATAATCGACACATTCATCGCACTATACCGGATGAGGGAGAATCTACTTGTGTCATGTTGTTAGCCTATTATAAAGGGTTAAAATCACCTGCACTTAACAAATCCCCTATGATGTTACGAGAATTTGACGGGCAAGGTTTTCATCCACATGGACTATTGCAATCCTTAGTCATTCAGTTAGGAGGCAAAATTGTTTCTGTTGATGTCAAGGTAGTCGATGCTCCTCTCGATTACAACTTGCTACTTGGAAGAAGTTGGTTTTATGCTATGACTGTCGTAGCCTCTTTGGTGTTTCAATGCATACAATTTCCTCATCAAGGTAAAATTGTAACTATCGACTAGTTATATTACTATACACCCGATGCTCGGACTCCCACTACCAACAATATTCCCTTCTTGGGAGATCACAAGATCACGTATGAAAGTGTTGGTGTAGGCTTGCTGAAATATTATATCCTTATGGGTACCTTCCCTACACCACTTCCTTCTACCACACATCATATTTCCACAATCAATATGATTTCGACTATGACTTATCAATCTTTGGAATCATTTGACCCTTGGATTGTACCTAGTCCTTTGGAATTCGATGCACTAGGTAACACCATGCCACTTAGTCCAATCAAAGCTTCCTACGTTGTTATCCAATCAGCCTCTCCCTCCTTAGATGACCAACATCTATGTGAGATCGGAAGAGCGTCGTGTAGGGAAAGAGTGTAGATCTCG
>CBVK0100852920.1:0-10491 GCA_900067695.1 Picea abies
GTTACAGGAGAAGGCCTTTGGTTTGTGTTCTATCTTTAACATCAGATTTTTAAAGTTCTCTTTTATATGGTTAAAGAAAAATTTGAAGTGGCATTTTAAACCTCAAACTTTCTTTTCATTTTCCATTCCTCCATGACTGTGTCCTTTGAAAGACAACCCGACATCGAACCCGACCTATCAGATCAAACCAACATCGCTTTGAACCTATTCAACACCATACTTAAAACCGCCATCACCCGGGTCAAACTCGAATGTTCATGGGCTGCAATTGAAAGGGATATAAGCATCCATGAACATTTGGAAGCGGGACAGAGACAACTTAGAAATCAACCTTAGCTTCCCTTTTCCTGAAGGTTGATTTCTCCCCTTTTTATCTTTTACTCACTTTCAGATGCCTAGACACTGTACTTTTTAGCCTTAAGTACAGACTCTGGAACAACACAAAGCATAATCAAAATATATCTACATTTGACATGAAGGTGGAAAAACAAGATTAGCATGGTAATGAAATGAGCGAAGAGCAATAGAAAAAATAAATAACAAAAACCCCTATAAAAAATACCGAGGTAAATGTAGAGCTTAGTACCAACACAAGTATTGAAAATACTTAGTTTGCAGTAGCTACAACTATCTTTTCCATTGATACTACTCCTATCACTTCTATTATAGGAAGACTAATTTCCACATCTTTTGACTTTGATAGTATTTAGCCTATTAAGGACATTGTCTTGTCATTGAATACTTATATCTTCGATGATACAACAAATACCATAGTAAAAAATAAAACTAAGAGAACAAATATTGCACATCATGAGGAAAACACATAGGAAGTAATTCATTTTTGGAATGATACACATTTGAATGAAGATGAGTTTGTAGAAGAAGCTATTGATGCCTTAGGGGAATTTGTTGATGAAAACAAATGGTCAATGAGCAGACTGTATGCTCAATTACAAAAAAGAAAATAAAAATGTATTGGAACTACAAGAACAATTGAGTTCATAAGAAACTATCTGGTCAAAAGAACGTCAAGATTAGATGGATCATATTACATAAAAAAATAGGATATCTCTAGATGCCATTGGAAAACTAAGGATTGCAATAGATAATGTCAAATATGAACATGATAGACAATTAATTGTTCTTCTTGATGTGAAGAAGGAAATGAGCAAAAGTTGTGAGAAGCAAGTTGATACTTTGGTATCTCAATTAAATGAATTGAAAGCCAAAATAAAGAATTCAGAAACATTTAGGAAAGAAGCAGTGGAGTTAAAAAACAAATTAGCCTCTCAAGAAGAGTTGTTCTATTCCAAGTTGTATGAAATCAAAGAATAACACGATCAATTTCTACAATTTATTACATAATATCAAACACAATTTGATAAACAAAAAAAAACTCAAAGTTCATTTGAATATTTTTAAGGCATGTGAAACAAAAAGAATCAATTTACCTAAAGATTACTCCATACTGACTTAAGAAGAGGAAACACAAATACAAGATTCAATGGATTCTTGGCTTATCAATTTCTTATTTACACAGTTTTGATCAAATAAACTAACAAGAGCTATTTAGATTTGTGGGATCTAGCTCTATACATTATTTAAGATTATGAGATTCCCCATGCAGAGTTTTGTGGTCAGTCAATACCCTTGTCAGATTGCCTTTGTTGGAATACTAAGATGGGGGGGTGAATTAGTATGAGCGTTTTTACCACTTTCAATCACAATAGCTTAAATTAACCTTTATCAACAATATAGAATTTATGTTTGCATTCAATATATCATGAGCATATAACCATAAACAATATCATCACATCAAATAACCACATGCACAATACACTAGAATTTACGTGGAAACCCAAATGGGAGAAAACCACATAATTCTTTCTAATATATATCAAGAACACATTCATAGGAAGCACCAACTTCCAAATTCTCCAACATCAATTGGAAGGAGGCACCAACCCTCTGATTTATTGGTACCAACCTGAACAAACACCAAATCCTTGAGTTCTCTAGAACCAACTGGACGAAAGATATGACCCCATGATTTATAGGAACCAACCTGAAGGAAGCACCAACTCCCAAATTTCTCTGACACCAATCGGAAGGAGGCTACAACCCCTTGATTTATAGGAACCAACCTAAAGGAAGCTCCTATTCCTTGAGTTCTCTGACACCAAATGGAAGAAGGATAAAACCCCCTTTCCTTGCCTCGTCCTACCACCTTGAAATATAAGTGTAGACTCATTGTCACTACCACCGATCAACCTGTAACTGCCACTGTCACTGATACGTCAAACAACCTCTCACTATCACATCAACCATGCTGTCATTGTCACCATCACTATCACTGTCATTGATATACCATCATCCACCAAATATCTTCACATGGATACCAAAACCATCACCAAACCATGTACATCAACCATCAACCATGTACATCAACCATGCACATAAACATGTACCATACCGTGTACATCAACCTGTATCAGATACCAAGATTGCCAAGATACACTTCTAACAATGTATCATATCATCACAAAGGTGTACCATATCATGTACCATCATCATCAAGACATACCTCAAGCATGTAACATAAACAAAACCCTCAATAAAACATGTAAAGTATACCTTTGATCATGTATCAAACCTAATAAAAAAAATTATAGACCTGTAGCTCTTCCTCAAATTCCACAACAAGAGAATAACTTCTTCGCCAAACTTTACCTCAGTCTCACGAGAGTAGTTTTGGATTAGTCACAAAACTTAAATTTAAACAAGAATAACTCTGTAACTATAATGAATGCAACTCTGAATTTTTAACCACGGATACTCTAAGATCTTTCTTCCATATCCTGAAAATTTCAGGTTCTAAAAATTCTCATAACAGAAGTTATAGAAAAAATGGAAAACCTTCCTGAATTTCATCCTATTTTGGAGAGAGAACTTGTACAACATTTCACACGCTCAATATTTTATATCTGATTCGAAAACTCACACAAACTATACTATATATTTTTATCTTTCCACTGAAATTGGTCTCATAGAATTTGGATCCTCTATGAATAAGTTATGACTATTGTACCTGAAACACCTGTTTAAGACTAGTTTTAGGACTAGTCAAAAACCCTGTCTTCCATATAGTGTATATCCAAAACTACAATGACACAGAAGCTAAATTTTTTCCCACAAGTAAATTGGCATGTCTTATCAACCTCCTCCAATTTTTTTTATCTCAATCATTCTAGAGAAAACTTTATAGCGAAAATGTTAAGATGACCTCTAAATAACATACCTTAGAACACATCATCATATGACTTCATCCTCCCTTGGAATTTATCCCTTCTTCACTTCATCTTTCCTCTGAAATTTTCCTCATATATCCTTGGTTACCTGATATAAGAATCACTTTCTCACTTATATAGATATTCAATGAACTTGTGTAAGTGAATGTGCTAATGAGAGGCTTCTTGTGGTGTATATATAACTTGTGTAAGTGAATGTGCTAATGAGAGGCTTCTTGTGGTGTATATATATTTTTTCTAGGTAACCTCTTTCATTAACTTTAGGGCTTCTTGAACTTTCTTGTTACAACCACATTACCCTTTGACTAAATATTTGTAACTATTTAGGAGATTCTTAACCATTCTTCATGGATTCTTAACCCATCTTTGGGGCTTCCAACTACATGACCTCATAACTCCTCAACCATGAAGAACTATGTGATGTTCCACCTACCATTGGAAACAACATGACCAGGAATATCCATATATGAGCGTGTTACCTACATTTACACTATCCTTCATGTCCTTATTCCTCAAACAAATTTAGGATTCATGACCACACCTATGGGGTTTTTGTAGAATTCTTCAAAGCATCTTTTTGTGAGGGCCATGCTTAGAGCTAAGCCACAAGGGAACCTATTTGGAGACTTCTCCAAATACACCCATCACATCTGTTGAAATCAATGACAACCACTCCTTGTTGACATAAATGAAAACCAACTATCCAACAACATCAAAGACAACTAACTATCCAACAATATCCCCCTTTTTCATTGATGGAAACGCTTATACTCCAACACTCATACTCTACTTGTGACCAATGCTTTTGATATTTCTCTCTTGATGTTTGTCTCCTCCTTTGACATCAATGGAAAAGGGTATATCCCCTTGGGGATTCTCCCCATGTCTTCATGCTTCGCATCTTTCTCTTTCTCCCCTTTTGACAACATCGGTAAAAGGACAACTCCCCTTGTCGTTATACCTTCTCTGAACGATCTCTTTTCTGACTTCATGTGCTCCCCCTATATTCATTCTTCTAATCTTTCTTTCCTGATCTCTTTCTTTGAAGATTTCTCTCCCTTGAATTATCTGCATGATGTGGTGTATATCAATGTGGGATTTATGTACATGCTCTTCATTTCCTATATTTCAGTGCTTCTTTTCCATTAGTGATTCCTCTTGTAATTCACTGACATATATAAAAATCATTCATATTTACTTGACTTCAAATCTTCATGGATTTTCAGGTTCACATTAATGACCATACTTTCTTCTAACGATATAGCTTGTGTTGTGCCTTTCACTGCTTTCCTTCTCGATTCCACTTTTCCATTGATTCCACTTATTCCATTGATTCTAATTGCTATTATGATTTCATTCACTATCATATATCTGTTTAGACCTATCAAAGATCTCATGAATCCATTTTTGTCCATATGTCATAAAAATGTCCATGAATCTACTACACAATGTTGACACATCTTCTACAATAGATTAAAACATATTCCTTGTTGCTCAAGATGTCTATTCATTTTGCAGATCATAATCTACATGTCTGCAAAAATATGTAGATATGTGGAATTCTCTATACAATCATGAATTGTGTACCTCTCTGAAATTGCCTATCAAAAATGCAAATACTTCATACTGCTCAAAAGATAATTCTTCGATCTATAGAGATGATGCTTAGAATCCCCATCTTCAATATTCATATTTACTAGGAGTCTCTAGGATGGATGGCTAAGAAAAACACATGCTCTAATGCAAATTAATCTTCCTCTTTTTCTACGAATTCATCATCATCCTCTTTCTGAATTCTGACATCTTCCACTTTTCTTGTGAATTCATCATGATATCACACTATTGCAAATCCTGTGAGTATGATCTATGGGACCTGGTATTCATTCACCTTATATTATTTTTTATTTATTTCTTCTCCAAACCTTCCTATATATGACATATTTCTTTCTTCCTATAGATTTTTCTGGATCTCGTACTATTTCCAATCCAGAGAGTATGACTTTTGGATGTCCTTCATTCATTTATTCTTTATTTACCTATTCTTATTTTCTTTTCCAAACCTTCTTATATATGATATCAATGCTCTCTTACATACAAGTATCCATCATGCTTCTACAATTATGAGCTATGTGTCCATAGTTGTGACATTTATAAAATTCAATATTGTGTGGAGCCACATAAGCATTTCTTGCTTGAATATTTCTTCCATAAGCTCTGGAATCTACATATTTATGTCCAAAGTTAGTACAAGTAAAACAATGATCATAAAATAAAATTTCATACCTGGAGGTGAATGATCTTCTTTGTGATGTAGTCCTTCTGAACTCATGCCTTGGCTGATCATGATATTCTCTTATGTTTCTTCCTTCATAATGATTGAAGCTTCTTTGATTCTTGAAATTGGAGGGTCTTCTTTGATATATGTCTCTTCTGTAATCTTCTTCTTGAGTTTTAATCATTTATGGAATGCTCTCCTTTGAGGGATCAAATTATTCTTTGTTGATAGAGTCTTTGATGACTTCTGCATAACTCTCAGCCTTGTCTTCATTCTTCCTTTATAGTAGCCTGTAAATTTTCCCTTCAAGTTTCTTTTTTGATGATGTGGATCTTTCTCACTCTTCAGTGTTCTTGATGATCTTGAAAATTTTAATTCTTAATGTGACAACTTATTCTTCAATACTCTCACGATATTTTTCTTTCATCATCATATGGATCTTCATGAATTCTTTTGATCTAGATTTATGAAAATAAAAAAATGAATAACAGACTGAATACAATAACACAAAGATATGGAGAACAATAGCATATATCTAGTGAACAATAACTTCTAGAATAAATAAAATAGGCTGAAACTGTAAAATTGCAGAAATGAAAACAACTTTCTCGAATGGTGGCAACTATCTCTAAGAAGAGATGTGGCTACTATGTGCATCCTTCTGAGAAAAATGATTACAATGAGGCTCAAGAGGAATTTTTAAAATTACTCATGAATTCCAAAACCCTAGACATCCAAAAACCTAGAAACACCAAAAGTTATGTGGGCCCTGATGGGTAAGTTGGTACCTCAACTTCCCGGGGTCGTAAATTTTGCATATGACCTCCATTTCAGGCACATGATAGCTAGTTAGAAAGGTATTTTAGAGAAATACACATTATGATGTCAAAATATGACTCCATTTGAATTTTGACTATGGAAAACCAAAAAAACACTTTTTAGGGAACCAAAACGGCCCTGGAAGTACAAAAATATGCACTGACATGAAAAAATCCAAAATAAGCGAGTTGGATTAGGTGGGAGGCCACCAATCACCACCTATAAGCTGTGTAGGGATTCAGACAACCTCGAAAGTGTAGGACCCACAATTACAAAGAATTACAGAAGAATGTGCTTAACTACAAACTGTCAAGAGGAGCAAGTTGGAATAGGTGGTTGGCCGCCAATATCCACTTGGATCAGTCCTCCCCCCTTAGGAAGAAATGGTCTCCATTTCATTAAGTTCCCCCATTAGATGAGGAAAATTATGTTGAATTTCTCCTTAGATGAGCCACTTTCCTTGGTGTAGGAGTTGCCCTTCCTTGACAACCCGATAAAGATGGATCCTATTGGTGAGTGACATTGACCTATGTGTCCACTATTTGATTAGTGGATTCTTGTTCCATGCAGTCAGGGTTGAGCTTTGTTGGTTTCAACTGTTTGGGATCTCTGAGGTGTCCAATAATGGTGGAAAATATGGTCGAAGGAGGTCCACATTGAACTCTGGGTGCAAGCCAAGGAAGGGTGGAGTCTTGAGCTCAAAAGAATTGCTACCCATAGCCTTGGTGATAGTGTAAGTCCCACAGTGAAGTGGGAAGAGATTATGATAGGGACCTGTAAGACACTCTTTCTTCATATGTAACTGATCCAGGTGGATATTGGTGGCCACCCACCTATACCACTTGGCTCCTCTTGACATTTTTTAGTTTAACATGTTCTTATGTACTAATTTGTAATTATGGGTTCTACACTTACAAGGTTGGATTAAGCCATACACATATTCCAGGTGGATACTAGTGGTCTCCCACCTAATCCAACTGGATTATTTTGTATGTTTTGATGTCATCACATATTGATGTACTTCCAGGGCCATTTTCAATCCCTAAACAATGATTTTTTGGCTTGCCACAGTCAAACTAAAGACAAAGTTAGAGTTTGACGGTGTAATGCATATTTCTCTAAAATTCCTTTCCAATGGGCTACCACGCACTTAAAACGGAGGTTGTATGCAAAATTTACGACCTGAGGAAGTTGAGGTACCAACTTACCCATAGGGGCCCACATAAGTTTTGGCATTTCATCTCCTAGGGTTAGGGTTTTGGATGTCTAGGGTTTTGGAATTCATGAGTAATGTTAAAAATTACTCTGGATCCTCATTGTAATCATTCTTCTTAGATGGATGTGCGTATAAACCACGTCTCTTCTCAAATATAGCTACCACCATTTGAGAAAGTTGTTTTAGTTCTGTAGTTTTATAGTTTCAGCCTATTTCATTTATTCAATCGAAGATATTGTTCACTGGATATTTGTGTTGTTCTCCATATATTTTTGTTTATTGTATTCAGTTTGTTATTTAGTTATTTCTTCTCCTAAATCCGGATCATTATCTAAGAGTGTCTCACTATGGTATGCCATGAGATGACCATCCTGAGTGAGAAATGCATCTACAACATAGTCAGATGCATCAGTCTCAATCTCGAACAATTGTTGTAGATCGGGAAAGGAGAGTACTAGAGATGAGCATAAGTGACGCTTCAGATCGTCAAATGTTCATTGTTGTTCCTTCCCCCATGCAAAATTTTCCCTGCCACCACCCTTGGTCACTTGGCTAAGGGCCCATGCAATATGGGAGAATCCCAACAAGAACTGTCAGTAGAATTTGGCCAGTCCCAAGAAGCTCTGAAGCTCATTTAGTGTGGTCTGGGCTGGCCAGTCATGAATGAATTGGATCTTAGCTGGATCAACATGTACCCCATACTCATCAATAATGTAGCCCAAGTATTGGAACCTATTCATGCCAAAGGATATTTTTTTCAAGTTGGCATATAGCTTGTGCTACCACAGAGTGCTCAAAACCTGTTGAATATGATGCATGTACTCCTCCCAAGTATTTATGAAGTTGAGTATTTCATCCAAATATACCACCACAAAAGAGTTGGTGAAGGATCTCAATACATCATCCATCAACCTCATGAAAGTGGTTGGTGCATTTTTTAAGCCAAAGGGAATGACCAACCATTCGAAGAGTTGGTGCATTTTTTAAGCCAAAGGGAATGACCAACCATTCGAAGAGACCTTATTTAGATTTGAAATTTATCTTCCATACATGAGTTGGCTTGATGGGAACCTGGTGGTAGCCATACTTTAGTTCAATCTTGCTGAATAAATTTTGGGGATTGGGTACTAGTTCTTGACTTTGATTTTGTTTAATTATCTGTAATCAATGCAAAGTCATCAAGTCCCATCCTTCTTTTGTACCAGTACAATTGGGCTTCCACAAAGGGAGAAGTTGGGTATGATGTGCCCCTCTTGAAGAAGCTCTTAGATTTGATGCTTGATTTTTTCATTTTCCATCAACGAGCGATGATATATTGGTCCATTAGGTAGAGGTTGATCGGGGGTTATATCAATTGGATGCTTGACTTGTCATTGCATCGATACCATGGTGGGTTAGGAGAAGATGTATCTGTACTCTTCCATGATCTTGTCAACTTGCTTCTGCTGCAAAGAGAGTCTCTGTGTAGAGGCCACGGATGTGGTGGCGACCTTTTGCTTACTGTGATCATGAATCACAAAGAATACAAACTTCCTGTTATTTGAAATGAACTTACTTCATTGAATAGTGGACATTAAATAAATAGCGATAAGTGATGCTACCTCTAGTATCCTGTACAATTGTCTAACCAAAGTAATAATCACACTGCGGGGTTTAGACTCATACACAACATGACACTTCCACAAATATGGTTGTCCTAAAAGAACATCACAAAATTGAAGGGCAGTAATATCACACAATACCTCGTCTTTGAAAGGCTTGATTTCGTAGGGAAGATGACATTGTTGGCTGACACAAAGATCTCTTCTTTGGAAAATCCAACCAATGGTGTAGGGTTGCAGGTGCGGTGTCATTGGTAGGTCCAGATGATTGACAACCTATACTGAGATTAGTTTCTTTTGAATTCTTCTATCGACAATGAAATGAAGTGGATCCCCCTTTACCCACATCTATGAGTGAAAGATGCATTCCCCTTCCTCTGGTTCTTATGGTTCACTTGGATGGACTTTTGTGGTAGCGACAATGGCACTGGGTTCAACATCGATAATTAGATTCCCTCCTTATGGATTTGATTCAGATTCAGAATCAACCTATGAATCAAAATCCTTCAGATCATCCATGAGTTACTTCTTGGATCAGAATGCTTTGGTGTTGTGCAAAGGGATTTTATGGTATTCACGCCATTTTCCCGTGTCCTTCTTCATCTTCTCATTTCCCTTCTTGTGTTGTGGCTTAGAATGGTTTTCCTGAGAGTGGTCATATTTTCTCTGTCCCTTGTTGTGTGGTTTTGAGCCACCTTTTCCCTGCTTCAACTGTGAGGATTTTTCATATCCAAACTCTTGCCTCTTTTGTTTAAATTTTTTCTCGATCTTGACATCCTATCTATAAGTCGTACACAATGACATGATGTCTAGAAAATCCATTTACGTTTGAATGTGTCTATGCAAACAACCATGGTATTTGATCACTATATGTCTCTCAAAGTCTTTGCTACCCAATTTGGTGTGCATGGTATGGAAAATATTGGTGAAATATAGTACTGTCTAGTCCCTTTCTTGACGCAGGGTGGTCCATTTAATGTACTGGTCCTCGTAGATTCCAACATGGTAGTATTTTCCTTTAACAACATCCCAGAATCAATCCCATGTAAGTGAAACCACAAATATTGTAGAGCCCTCTATGGACCTTTTCTCAAATTAAGTATCTCAGTAGTCCTTTCCATGGAGGACGACCTTGAGGAGTGAAAAAGTAATTTTTTCCCTATCGAAAAAATTGTGGACCAAAAAATACCCTTCGAGTAGATTCAACCATTTATATACAACATTTGCATCTATCAGTCCTTCAAATAATGGAATATCAAAATTTACATGTAC
>CBVK0100852921.1:0-10491 GCA_900067695.1 Picea abies
AGACACCAAAACAGTGATGATCCTTGCATAATGGCTTGGGATCATTACAGCTTTGGCAAAGAAGGGATCTAAGATGGCCCAATTCTAGGTAAGCATGTATGGTACAAATTAGGGTTATAACAGGGGGAGAGGAAGAAATTTAAATCAGTCAAGGTGGACTGGAAAATCAAGTATCCAATTCTATTATTGAAATAAATTTGGTCACTACGAAAGTGAGTGTAGAAAGAAGCAAGCAGATCTAAATAGGGGTAGAGCAAATGTTACCAACAATGAAAAAGGAACATCTGAATCAATTTTCTTCTCATGCCAAGTCAGATAAGAAGAAAGCAATAGCCATTATCTCTGGTTGTTGGATAGTGGCTGCAACAATCATATGACAGGTAACAAATATTTGTTTTCTAATTTAGATAGATCTGTCCCATCTCAAATTAAATCGGAATATGATTATCAAAATATTTTTTTAGGCAAGAGTGTGGTTTCTGTATTGACCAAGCAAGATGAAAAGAAGGATATTCATGATGTTTATTATGTACCTAGTCTTAGACATAATCCGATTAGTGTAGGCAAGCTGAATGAACATGGTTATAAGGTCATTTTTTAAGGTTCCAAGTGTACAATCTTGAACAAACCACCTAGTAATAAAATCATAGCTATAGTACAAATGACCAAAAATAAAATGTTTCCTTTGATATTGAGAAATCTTAATTTGTCATAGTCATATGCCCAAAATTTATCAAGCTCAAGTGTGACTTGGTTGTGGAATCTTATATATGGTCATGAACCATTCATTAGTCTCGATCTTTTACATAATAAGTTTATGGTCAAAGGTTTTCCCATTATAAATGAACAGAAAAACTTGTGTGAGAGTTGTATTTTGGCCAAACACCAATGGGATAGTTTTCTCGATGCTTCCTATAGATAAAAATAAAACCTTGAGTTGGTGCATACAAAACTTTGTGGTCTAATGAAAACTCAGTCAATAGGAGGAAGATTTTATTTTCTAACATTCATTGATGATTTTAGCAGGAAATCTTGGGTATATTTTCTCAAGCACAAATCAAAGACATTTGAAATATTCAGATAATTTAAATCTATGGCAAAGAAACAGAGTGGGAAGTACATTAAAGTACTCAAATCAAATCGAGGAGGTGAGTAGGACTCCAAATAATTTGCAGCATATTGCGGGCAACATGGGATCAAGAGATATTTTACCACAAGATACACTCCACAACATAATAGAGTAGATGAAAGGAAGAATCATACAATAATGAATATGAAAAGAAGTAAGTTGAAGGCCAAAACTTTTTCAAATGAATATTGGGGTGAAGCAGTGGCATGCTCAGTTTATATTTTGAATTTTTCACCAACCAACGGTGTGAAAAATCAAGTCCCTCAAGAAGCCTGGAGTGGTATGAAATCTAGTGTTTCTCATTTTAAAGTTTTTGGTTGTGGCTTATGCTCATGTTCCTGAAGAGCTGAGGAGATATCTTGATGATAGAAGTGAAAAATGTGTATTTTTTGGATATAGTGAGCAGTCTAAAACATATAGGTTGTACAATCTTGTTACTAAAAATTTGATACTCAGTGGAGATGTTAAATTCCAAGAAGATAAATCTTGGGATAACTGAACAAATGAAACAATTGTAGATTAGATTCCTTCTATATAGGAATATAAATATGTGGAAGCTATAGAACAACAAGATTCTCCACCAACACTTCCAAGATTGCAAGTACAAACCCAAGGAGGAAAAACATAGCATAGTTCTTCTTATTCTTCTAGTAATGATTCAGATCACACTATAGCAAATTTAAGGAACTAGAAAACAAGAAGCTTGAAAAACAATTGTGAGAAAAATGATGACATGGATGAACAAGCACATTTTGATTTTTTATCCTCTCGACCAATATATTTTGAAGAACCAGTCAAGGAAGAAAATGGGTTCATGCAATGAACGAAGAAATTGAAGCAATTGAAATAAACAACACATGGGATCTTGTAGATCTCCCTATAGGTAAAACCGACATTGGAGTTAAATGGGATTATAAGACAAAATTCAATGAGAAAGGGAAAGTAGAGAAGCACAAGGCAAGACTTGTAGAAAAAGGGTTTGCTCAACAACCTGATATTGACTATGGAGAAACATTTTCTCCATTAGCATGTTTGGATACTGTTAGATAAGTTTTGCAGTTGTAGACTAATAAAATGGCCAATCTATCAAATGGACTTTAAATCAACCTTTCTAAATGGAATTTTAGAGGAAGAATTTATGTGGACCAACCACTAGGATTCCAGATCAGAGGTAAAGAGTACAAAGTGTGCAGATTGAAGAAAGCATTGTACGGCTTGAAGCAAGCTCTAAGAGTTTGGTATAGTCGCATTGATTCTGATTTGCTCAACAATGGGTTCAACAGGAGCAACAATCAACCCACGTTTTACACCAAAAGAGACTAGAAAGGTAATATTTTGATAGTTTGTCTCTATGTTGATGGCATGACTTATACAAGAAATTTGTTGTTAAATAACTTCAAAGAATCAATGGAAAGTGAATTTGAAATGACTGATCTTGGTCTTATGAAATATTTTCTGGGAATTAAAGTTGAGCAATCTGAAAAATGAATTTTTATTTGTTAGCAAAAATATGCCACAAATATTTTGAAAAGGTTCAAAATGAACAAATGCAAGTCAACAGATACACCAGTTGCAACATGTACAAAGATAAGTAAACAAGATGAAGGAAGACTGATTGATTATACTTTGTATAAAAGGCTTGTAGGGAGCCTCATGTATCTTATGGATACCCTACTAGATATCATGTATGTAGTGAGCTTAATTTTAAGATTTATGGAAAATCCTAAAATCTCTCATTGGAATGTTGGAAAAAGAATTTTGAGGTATATTGCAGGTACAAGGGATTATGGAATTTGGTATTCCAATTCAGAAGATGACACACTTTTCAGATATATAGATAGTGATTTTGTAGGTAGCATTGATGATAGGAAAAGTACTTCATTGTATGCATTTATGTTGGGTATGTGTTTAATTTCATGGGCTTCTAAGAAATAACCCATCGTCACAATTTCTTCAGCAGAAGAAGAGTATGTGGAAGCAAATTCAACATCATGTCATGTAGTTTGGTTGAGAAGGATCCTTGGTGATATTACACTTGAAGAGAAGGAGCCAACTCTTATATTTGTGACAATATCTCAACAATTCCATTCTCTAAAAATCATGCGTTTCACCGCAAGAGTAAACACATTGACACTCACTATCATTTGATTCATGAGCTTGTAAACAATGGTAGCATCATGATAGAATTTTGTGGTTCAAAAGAACAATTATCAAATATCTTCACCAATCCATTGGGAATAAATACTTTTGAATTTTAGAGACAACACTTAGGCATTGTTTGTGCTGATTTTTGTAATGGTCGAAATTAAGGGAGAGTGTTAAATAGAGTAATTTATCCAACATTGTTGACTAGTTTGATAGTTGATAGGCATCATAAATGCACTAGATAAGATAGGTGAATGAGCATTTATTAGGTAGGTGAGAAGATGGAGTGTTGTGGGAATATATCTAGTTATTTATTTACATTTCAGTTTATCATATCAATATGGAGAAGAGCTAAACAACTCCATTGCATTGTGTGTGTTTTTTATGTTTTACATATGCTTGCCTCTACTTGAACTTGGACAAAAATCATATGAATCATTAGAATATCTAGAGAACATGAAGAAAAACCTGTTGTGAATGTTGAAAAGTCAACAGGAAATGTGTGTCTAATTTATTTTTCCCTTAAATAAAGTGGACAATAAATATTAATCTATTATCTCATAATTACTTGAAATAATTAATTGAAATGGAAAATCAGTTAACTATAAAAAAATTGAGTTCAAATGTTGACTGGTGGGATATGGAATTCGAATTAGTTATAACTGAGTGATTTGGAGTTGTAACAGAATTATAAGTGTAATTATGTGAGTTGTAAAGTAGTTTAACTCAGTTAAGTGAGTTAAAGTCAGTTGTACTAGTTGTAACTGAACTTACACTAGTGAGAGTTCAGTGAATTAATTATTAATTAATTCACAATCAGTGATCTCACATGCAACTGAAGATTTACAACTATTAACTACATGCATGTCAGATCCAGTGGAGACCCAGTTGATATAACAGGTGAAAGGGGCAGTTTCACTATCAGTTGTGATTTTAGTCAAGTGCACTGATGCAATCACACACACAGTGGATGTTCCCATGAGCAATGTGCAGCCTAGGAAAGAGGAATTCGAATTCATTTGTAGGTTTTCCATTGCAGGGATTGCACAGAGGAGGCGGGTTGTCTGAATGCAGAGAATTGGCACATGTATTTGTTGATTTTTGCATGACAGTGTGAGATGATTGTATTGTACTAAGAGCTCTTGGATTAGAGTTTTGTATGAGATTGTTTCATGATCCATGATATACAAAATATATGATAGTGGGGTTTTTAGCTTTATGCTTTCCTGGAAAAACACCTGTGTTATGTGCGATTGATCTTTCTTCTTGATATTGCAATCGGCGATTGTGTTTTAAATTCCACAAGAATATTAGTAGAAGCGATTTTGTATTTAACAGTGGCATATAATTGTTAGATCAAGAGAATACAGGAAATACATAATTTGTATTAAAATTTCTACATGGTATCAGAGCACAGAAGATTGCAGAAGCTGAATTTGTGATTGGATAGAATTCAAATTTGCAGAAAGACTTTCTTGGTGCTATAGTTGATTCAAGATCGAAATGGATTTCAATGGCTTGAGGTTGGAGTATGCACTTGAGGGAATCTCGAACTATATTTCTTGGAAGGATAGGATGGAGGCAGTACTCAAAGACAATGGCTTGGAGGAATTCATTGACAAAGATGTTCCTAAGCCAGATGTTGCAGATGTTGCAAATCTTGATGCGTAGAAAAAGAAAGTGGCAAATGCAAGGAGGATTCTATTGGAGGGAGTATGAGACCACATTGTCTCAAGCCTCCATGGAAAAGCGACACCACATGCAATGTGGAATACTTTGACAGATCTATTCCAAAATAGCAGCGACAATAGGAAATTGGCACTCAAAATAAACTCAAGAAGATCAAGATGGAGAAGGGTGACTCCACTCCAAAATACCTCACGAAGTTTGTCCAATGTCGGGATGAGCTGGGGAGTGTGGGAATAATAGTTTATAATGATGATTTGGTGAGATTCCGTCTCCTAGGACTTCCCAAGAGTTGGAATAGTTATCAAGACTCTGTCAATGGAAGGGAAAAATTTTCAGATTGGGAATAACTATGGTCAGATCTAGTGCAGGAGGAGTTCATGAGGAACACCAGAGATGGATCTTCATCAAAGCATGATGATGAAGATGATTGTGCCTTGGATGCTAAGGCAAGGAAAGGGAAGGGGAATAAATTCCATTCAGAATCTGATTCTAAAGTCAAGAAGCTGGATTTGTCCAAAGTGAAGTATTTTCACTGTCACGAACATGGGCATCTCGCTACTAACTATCTGCAGAAGGAGAAGAACGAGAAGGCTATTGGAGCTGCAATTGGTGAGGCCCTTGCCTCACAATTTGAACTTGACTTCTCTTTGATTGCATGCATGGCTTCAAGTGCATCGAGATCGGTGTGGTATTTGGATAGTAGTGCTTCCTTCCACATGACATGAGATAAGGAGTTTTTTAGTGACTTAGAAGAGATAGATCTCAAAATGCATATATAGATGGGCGACGATGGAAGATACAGTGCGACTGGAATTGGTACCATTACCTTTCAGAGGGATTCAACTAAACCATTTCAATTGAAAAATGTCATGCATGTTCCAAGTCTGAAGAAAAACCTGGTCTTAGTCACAATGTTGGAGGACAGAGGCTATGACGTTGTTTTCAGCAGTGGAAAAGATTTTATGCGACATAAAACAATGGGTCAAGTCAAGAGGATAGGGATTCAATTTAAGAACCTCTACATATTGGATGTATATGGTTGCGTTGCCATGATGGGAAAGGTAGAAAAAGTGGTGAGCCAGGATGAGAGCAAATTATGGCACAAGAGATCGGGCCATCTTCATCATGGAGCCTTGAACATCATGCAACAAATATCTATTGGAATTCCAATGGGAACACTTTCTCAATTAGATCAATGCAAGGGTTGCACCATGGGGAAGTATGTAAAGTCCACCTTCCATGAAAAGGAGAACCATGCTTTGGTGATCCTGGAGAGAATTCACACAGATGTGTGTGGACCATTCTCGGTAGCTTCAACAACAAAACATAAGTACTATGTTATTTTTGTTGATGACTTTTCTCGTAAATGTTGGATCTTCTTCATGCACAAGAAGGATCAAACATTCTCAAAGTTCTGTGATTTTAAAGCATTGGTGGAGAAAGAGTCAGGGAAGCAAGTGAAGGCCCTAAGGAGAAAGGAGAGATAATGGTGGAGAATACATCTCTAACGAATTCAAAGACTTATGCAGTAAAGAAGGAATTTGAAGAGAACTCATAGTGCCTCATAACCCACAGCAAAATGGGGTCGCGGAGAGGAAGAACAAAATGATCGTGGGTGAAGCACGAGTGATGTTGCATGATTAGGGCCTACCAATGCATTTATGGGTGGAAGCATGCAATACTGTGGTTTATGTGAAAAACCGTTGTCCTCATAGAGTACTTTGCATGAGTACACCTGAAGAATATTTCACTAGTAAGAAACCTGATGTGTCTCATTTTAATATTTTTGGCTCATCTATTTATGTGCATGTGACCAAGGATGCTAGGAAGAAGCTAGAACCGACTACTGAAGTTGGGATATTTGTGGGGTACACAGAAACACCCCATAATTATCGTATGTATTTTCCTAACAGTCACATGGTTGTTATGCGATGGGATATAAAATTCAATGAGGGGAAAGCCATGCGGTTGTCGCTTAAGAGGGAGCTAAACTTGCATGCAGAGGAGGAACTGTTGGTTCCCAAAGATGAGTCTCAAGATGTGGATCAGCCACATGAGGAGCTTCATGGAGTGGAGGATGCCACTCAAGCAGAGTGATCCATCAGAAATGACAGAAAGCGCACCACAGAAGCCGATAGATTGAGACTAGATGTTGCACAGAATGTAGGAGCACCTACTTCATAGCGCAAACAAAGACAATCTCCTGATTGATTTACTGGATACATGGATCTCATGAGAAACTGTATTGTGACTGAACCATTTTCCTTTCAAGAAGCAGTGCAAGATCCCACTTGGGTTAAAGAAATGCTGGAGGTGTATCAGTGCATGGGAAATTGTCCCAAGACCGGTTGACAAATCAGTGGTAGGTTCAAGATGGATGTACAAGGGTAAGATTTTAATCATTTTTCTTTATGTTGATGATTTAATATTGACTGGTGATGAACAATTGATACACTCATGCAAGGAGGACCTTGCAAAGAAGTTCGAGATGAAGGATTTGGGCCTTCTTCATTATTTCCTTGGATTGGAAATATGGAAGCGAGATGGTGAACTTTTTGTGTCTCAAGGCACGTATGCAAGGGAGATACTTGGTAAGTTTCACATGGAGGGTTGAAAACCCATGGATACTCCTCTTCCAAAAAACTGGAGGAAAGAGGTTGCTACTTCTGGACAGGTAGTGGATGCTACTATCTATCAACAGATAGTGGGTTCATGTTGACAGGTGAAATTGATTGTTCGTCAACTGGAAGAACAAGCCCGGTCTGAGGTTTTCTAAGTAACCCAAGCCATTTGGTATGACTTTTTCTAACAATTTTAATGGATTCGTTAGCCAATCTAAAATCCTAAAATGAAGAGAAAGGGATAACTAAGTAATACTAAAATTTATATTGTATATATATGTACATACTCTGATATAACTATCGTAAAGAAAACATAAAAATCTCGCTTATGAACAACATTTACAGTTTGCAAGTTTTACTAGGAACTTACGAAATGAATTTAAAAATAATTGTTTGTGTGAAATAAAATAAAGAAAGCACATTTAAATATTTTTTTTGTTTTCTTTCTATAAATCTAACAAATCTTGAATTAACCAAACTATGAAACACAGGTTTCAAGATAGTCAAAATCCGATCTAAACTTTCTGGTTTCATTAATATGTAAATGACAAAAATTGAATTAAAGTAAATAAAAAAAACACAAAAGAGCTATTAGTTTGTTTGATGTATCCATGTCTCTATATGAGCCAAGAGTATCCAGCAACCAAGCCTACGAGATAAATCTGCAATAGAATTATTCTAAATTGTTTTGAATAAATTCATCACATGTATTGGCAGTTGAAGTTTGATATCAGAGAAGGGAACACAAATCAAACCCTGTGATCTTATGATCGCAAATAATTACAGTGAGATAAATCTGAGTGTAACATATTTCATTTCACTATTCAACTGAAAATCAAAGATAAATCCTATCATTCAAATTGAAGAGATGATCACAATATTAACATCTAGAATAAAAAATTAAGGATGGAATTTATAACAGGAGTATCCTGGAATATAACAGACCATTGAGTCTAAAGCTACAAGATGTATTAATATACCAGGATTAAACAAAGAAAAACATCAACGAAACACCATTAACAAAAGGCTAAACACAAAATGATGTGTGATGTTTCATTTAGTCTTGAAATCATTCATCCATCTTTGGTTCCAGGCCAAGATGCCTTCAATTACAAAATGCATGGTTTTTAAAGAGTCTTTGGGAAATCTGATCTTCCTATCTCTCATAAGATCAGATCCCATAAGATCAAAACATTACAAATATGGGAGTCTGCAACTTTCCATGATCAAATTGTATCTTCAAAATTTATGAAAGTTTTGCCAATTTACAAAATAAACAAAAGGAGATACTACACAACTAGATCAAACAAACTCCATCCCATGAGATCAACATCAAATATACCATGCCCTTAAAAATGAAATAGGGACAAATTAGGCAATTTTGTTAACAAATAATTACTAAATTTTATATGAAAATGACTTGGCTACAAAATATCTCGATTCTGTAGCCAGTCTTATATTGATAAAAGAAATCAAAGTTTAACCGATTTGATATTTTTTTTTAAAACAACATGACTGTAATAAAAATAATCTGACCATTTGATTACTAACTAAACAAGGATCAAGATATCTCAGAATTTATTATGTCCTTCATGTTGTCTGCATTCTTTATTACAATGTTGCATGTTCTTTTAAGACACTTGGCCTATCTCTATTCATTTTCCTTGAGGTCACAGTTTTCTTTTGTCAATGATTCATTGTGAGTTGTGAGCACTTTGATTCTTGCTTGTAGAATAGAGACGTCCTTATAGTATTGTTCGATCCAATGCAAGAAAACCTCACAATGCACAACAGGGGCGATCTGTCGAGGGAGCATATAATTGGTTCATTTTCCTTGAGGTCACAGTTTTCTTTTGTCAATGATTCATTGTGAGTTGTGAGCACTTTGATTCTTGCTTGTAGAATAGAGACGTCCTTATAGTATTGTTTGATCCAATGTAAGCAAACCTCACAATGCACAACAGGAGTGATCTGTCGAGGGAGCATATAATTGGGTGCAAGAATATCAATATTACCTAATGTCGGCCCTTGGCCGAGTTTTATACTAGTAAACCCCTTGATACCCTCGAGGCATGGTGGGAGGTTGTTAACGAATTCGTATGGTTGAATAGGGTCTGGCTTGCCATAGTCTGGATCTTCCTCTGCAAGGAACTTTTCAATTTCAGAGTTTGAGTCCTCATGGATCTCGATCAGGTCAATCGAGACCTCTTATTTAGAAAACCTAAAGCTGCATGCTTTTATTTGGACAATTTATGAGGCTTCTTGTTATCAGTTTTTATAGTGGCTTTAAAGTTAACAACTAATTCATGCACAAGGGTTATACTTGACTTGGATCCAACATTATGCTGCCCAGGTAAAAACTGATCGGTTATTGCCTCAAGATGAGGGTTTTCCTTCAAAGGATCTGGCTGGTCATTGAGAAATCACAATGTTTCTCTATCATAGGCTTATCGAGCATAGCGGTTTCTGTGGGAAGTCTGTAACAAAATCGTTTCGAGCTAAGAACCCATCCCTATCATCATCCAGGGTTTTCAAATGATGGGCCAATAGAATTTTAATTAAACCATGGTGAAAGAGGCTAGAATCGAGGTTCTACTTCTTGTATCTTTTCAACATTTTGTACAAACGCCTTAGCAAATAAAATGACATGTTCAAATGGAAGCCGATAAAATGCATGAGAAATCACAAATGGTAAAGAAAAACCCGGCCATAATGGCCCTCACAGGTAATAAATTGTTTAGGAACTGATAACAAACCATGCCACCTAACCTTAAGCAGGGAAACATGAATACCTTTCTCACAACAGTCAATCTTTCGGGAGGTCATAAAAAGACTCCAGGGCACTTCGTTAATTTTTGAATTCTTGAACCACTTTTGACCAGTGAGAGGAAGCCTTGTTGCTTCACT
>CBVK0100852922.1:0-10491 GCA_900067695.1 Picea abies
TTAGTGCAAGAATGAGAGGTGGCATACATCAATGGGGTATTTTATGCAAGTGTAGGAGGCGACATGCATCAACCTAAGTTCAATGCAAACGTAGAGGTGAAAAATACCAATGGTACCAGTGGAGGAGAGAGGATCAAAGGAAGATATGATGTCACCATTGGGAGGGGCTCCATAGTTGCAAGCTATGGAATGTGACCATTAAGGGGGAAATCTTTGAAAAATGACCAAACAAGTGATAGTTGATCCTAAATAGGTAGAGGTTATCTCAAGTAGGGTATTTCTTGAGATAATGACCTATAAGGGACCCATTGATATTATGACCAAATAAAAATGGAGAAAAAGGGGTGTAAGGAAGAAGAGATAAGGAGGAGAGGCAATACTTTCCCCAAGCATTTGAAGGACTAGGAAAAGAGGAAGAGTATGTAGGAGAACATGTAACACTAGGAGAGGAAGAAGAAAAGGGGAGAACTAGGTAATATTGGGTGCTACCGGGTAAGAAGTGGCTAGAGTTGATAATGCGAAGTCTAAGCTAGCCCAAAAAACTACCAATAGGAACAAGGCTTCATTCAACTAGAAAATGTTGATTTTGACAACTAATGGAAAGATAAAGAAAAGAGAAGGCATAGAAGAACAAGGGGATACCTCATTGTTTTAGCCATCGAGAGGACAAGGGCAAGCAAGTATGGAACTAGGTATAATAGATCATAGCAAGTATGGAACTAGGTATAAAACAAAAATATTGAGTTAAAAATCATTGGGGAGGTTTGGTATTTAGAATGAGAATAACAGAGTGAGAGTGCACCCAGGTAGAAGGATGAGAATTAATTATTTAGAGAGTTTGGAAGAGGGATAGTGCAATCATATGAGATGAGATGGATTGGACGTGTGATGTAAAAGTGAGAGAGAAAGGTATTTATGTATTATGTTTTGTTGCGTCTTAACATTATAAGTAAGAGGTATTGCAAGAGGTGAGTTCATAGTTTTTGTCATCTTTATAGAGTTGATACGTATTGCAATGAGCATCTTATAAAGAATTTCATTTGAGCATCAATATTATGACCAAATAAAAATGGAGAAAAAGGGGTGTAAGGAAGAAAAGCCAAGGAGGAGAGGCAATACTTAAAAGAGGAAGAGTATGTAGGAGAGCATGGAACACTAGGAGAGGAAGAAGTAAAGGGGAAAACTAGGTAATATTGGGTGCTACCAAGTAAGAAGTGGCTAGAGTTGATAATGGGAAGTATAAGCTAGCCCAAAACAACTCCCAATACGAACAATGGACATCTTATAAAACATTCCATTGTTGTTCATATTATATGTTCAAGAGTAAATTAGAGTAATCAAGGGGATATACATAGCATTTAACAATCTCTTGAAAAATCCCTATGACAAGGGTGACTCCACAATGTTTATTAATGAGAAGATGAGTTACGTCTTATTGTATAAAGCCCCAATGATAAGGACAGGGGTGATGAGTGATGGAAAATGAGATTATTTTGGTTATAAATTGTCAAGGATTATAGTGGCAAGTTGGTTTTTGATCTAACAATTATGAGTAAAAAGGAGACTTAGAGAGGGGAATAAATTTCATTCGTCATTATGAGTAATGAGGGATATTTTTCAATAGAGTTTGTAATAGGGACTATTTTTTTTGGGGGAGAAGTGTCCAGATATTGGTGTACCTTAGGATCATCAAGGGATTTCTCATCTATGTACAAGCATTTGGATGTGAATTATTATTATACGAATAATCACTTTGTAGTAGTGTCCTTTGGAGCCATATAATACTTGCACTAACATGTGGGATGAGAGGAGGGATCTAGATTATTGGGATTAGCTTCATGCATTGTTTAATAGGAACTAGGATTTGGACTAGGGATAGTAATAAAGTTAGGATTATGGAAATGAATTAAGTGAGGAATCTTTTCTAATTTATTTTCCACAATGAGGATATGGATAAAGACTTTGTATATGGGGGTTCTCTAAAATAGTTATACTTCTTTATTAAAAACCTACAAGTAAACCAAAACACCACATGGAACTTGGAATATATATCAATATCTACATATTCATGAGGATTGTGAAATTTTACTAGTATAAAGCCTACTTTTAAAAACACATCAAAACCCTTACCTTTTCATTGTTCTTTCAACAGATCCATTAGCCTATACAAATTGATAAGAGTTGTCCATGAGATGCATTTTCATCACCAAGACCTGCATGAATCATAAAAGACAATTTTTTTATATGAGTAAATAATTAATAAGCAAATAAGCATGCATTTAGTTCTGTAAAATAGTCTAGAAAAAAATTAAGTTGTCGCATACCTTAATGAGATTCTCTTTGTTTCGAGGATAGGTTATTCTTTACTGAACAGAGCCAACCACATGAAGGTGGAAGCTCATATACCCCCCCCACTCACATTGCTCTCAACTCCCCATACCCAACAAATGATTTTCTTTATATAGAAAACATATAGACATTAAAGCATAACTTGGATAGTCATCAAAACATATGAACATATAAACATCGATAAAGATCCAAAAATAGGTCATGAAATTATACATCTAATTTTTCTTTGATTTATGCTTCTTTACATTCATAAAACTGACAATTTGGATATCATCATCATCCAAGGCATCTACACTATGTTCCTCTCCAGAGTCATCATGTGGAGTCCCAGGATCCGGCTCATCATGCTCTGGCATGTCATGCCAATCAAAATCGTCCCGCTCATCAATGGATTCTAGGGGAATCTCAGGAGGCTCAAAAAGACTTACTTGCACTTTACTATGTCAACCTTTTTTTTGCATTGGACCCTCACTACTACCTATAACAGTTGCATGATCAACAGGTTCCCCACGCACAGGGTTTAAAAACTCCTACAAATTGAAAACTTTTCTTTATCAGATCATATACAAAATATAAAACTAAAAAACGGATATGAAATTGTCATAGCTAATAAAAATATGTAAAGATGCCACTTACCCCAAAATTAGTTATTGTAGTTTGTAGCTCTACAATTCTTTCCATGTCCTCTTGTGTCAGGGGTCTTTTGCTAATCAAACCTAGATATTCCATGTTAGCCTTCTTCAAGGCCTTTGTTACAATTGTCATTGGGTTTGTCGAATACTATATTTCATCCTCATCAATATCCTCTATGGGAGCCTAGACAAATGTTGATACAATAAATCAATCAACAAAAGTTATGAAATTCACCTCTAACATTAAAAAAATGAAATATTGCAGTAATATCAGAAAAACAATCAGAAATTTAGTTGTTGTAGTCATAAGTTGTTACTGTATTTAACATTTACCTGGTGAGGCACTGTGGGTGCCTTTCCATGGTCACCCTGGAGAGATGTAGTGGGTGAGACTCAGACACGGTCACCCTGGACAAAAGTTGACACAATAAATCAATTAACAAAAGTTATGAAATTCACTTGTAACATTTAAAAAATGAAATATTGGAGTGATATCAGAAAAAAATAATAATAAAATTTTAGAAATTTAGTTGTTGTAGTCATAAGTTGTTAATGTATTTAACATTTACCTGGTGAGGCACTGCGGGTGCCTTTCCACGGTCACCCTGGAGAGATGTAGCAGGTGAAACTCGGACACGATCACCCTGGACAGAAGTTGACACAACAAATCAATTAACAAAAGTTATGAAATTCACCTGTAACATTTAAAAAATGAAATATTGGAGTAATATCAGAAAAAAAATAATGAAATTTCAGAAATTTAGTTGTTCTAGTCATAAGTTGTTACTGTATTTAACATTTACCTGCTGAGGCACAATGGGTGCCTTTCCACAGTCACCCTGGAGAGATGTAGAGGGTGATTTTCTACCATGATCACCCTGGATAGATGTTGACACAATAAATCAATCAATAAAAGTTATGAAATTCACCTATAACATTAAGAAAATGAAATATTGCAGTAATAACAAAATAATGAAATTTCTGAAATTTAGTTGTTGTAGTCATAAGTTTTTACTGTATTTAACATTTACCTGCTGAGGCGAAGTGGGTTCCTTTCCATGGTCACCCTCTCCATCTATTCGATTTAAGTTGTAATCGATCAACAACTCTTCACCTGGAACTATTGTTTTTGTTGCACATATAAATATAAGATTTCCTTCGCATGCCTCAAATATGAAATTTGGTTTCTTAGTTCTTTCCACTGGTCATGTACTATTTATAGAGCCCGCAATGTTTCCAGTAGCTTTTGGCCTTCCATCAATATACATAGTTGCCCCTTTATTTTGATTGTTATCTAGTAGTTGTATATAATTTGCGGCAACTCGGTATCTCCTGATACTTTGCATATATCAGACCAACATCAACCAATGATTGTATTTGTATAATGGTCCGACATACTCCATCAATTTAGTTACAGTTTCATAGCCAAACCTTATGCCATCCATCGAAAATAACCCCAAACCATGTAAGGACGAAGGAGCAATGTGATACATCCTCCCACCGATGAAGAAATTTGTGTCCACTTCAAGTAGCTCCTTAGTTTCCCATTGTTGCACTAGATATTTATACCTCAAGTGAAACTCAATGTCACCTATGCTCTCAACATCATAATTACACGACCCTCCATTCACAATAAAAATTGCATGTGGGTACGAAATATTTTCCTTACCTTTTCCAACCTAGTTGATCTAGAACTGGTAGATCTAGTACAACACGTCTCACTTTCAACCTCTCCTACTATATCTTGATCATCACTCAAGGAAGATAGATCCAACAGATACATATTTGTTGGTACCTACACTCGTTAAAAGAAGAAGATAAGTTATCGTGCCAATATACGTTTTTGGTACCAACACAGTTGCATATAGTTGCATATAGTTGCATATAGTTTCATTTAGTTTCATAAAGTTGAAATTGCCACACCTATCCATCATATAGTTGCATAAAGTTGAAATTGCCATGCCTAGTTGCATATAGTTGCATAAGTTGCATATAGTTACATAAGTTGCAATATAGTTTCATAACTTGCATATAGTTTCATATAGTTTCATAAGTTGCAATATAGTTGCATAAGTTGCAATAAAGTTGTGTAAAGTTGCATAAGTTCCATAAAGTTGCTTAAGTTGCATAAGTTGTATAAGTTTCATGTTGCATAGTTGCATATAGTTGCATATTTGCATATAGTTGCATACAAAATTGTTGCAATATAGTTGCATATAGTTGCAATATAGTTGCACATAGTTGCATAAGTTGCATATAGTTGCATATAGTTGCATAAGTTGCAATATAGTTGCATAAGTTGCAATATAGTTACATATAGTTGCATAAGTTGCAATATAGTACCAACACAGTTGCATATAGTTGCATTTAGTTGCATAAAGTTGAAATTTGCACAACTATCCATCATATAGTTGCATATAGTTGCATAGTGCATAAGTTGCATATAGTTGCATAGTTTCATAAGTTGCGTAAAGTTGCATAAAGTTGCGTAAAGTTGCATAAGTTGCATAAGTTTCATGTTGCATAGTTGCATATAGTTTCATATTTTCATATAGTTTCATATGAAATTGTTGCAATATAGTTGCATCTAGTTGCATAAGTTGAAATATAGTTGCATAAGTTGCATATAGTTGCATATAGTTTCATAAGTTGCAATATAGTTGCATATAGTTGCATAAGATGCAATATAGTTGCATTTGACCACTCACCAATATTTGAGAATATAGTTGCATAAGTTGCAATATAGTTGCATTTGGAACCATTGGTACATTTTCATAATAAGAATAGGTCTCAAGGTGTGTACCATGACTAGAGAGAAAGAAAAGGGCCTTAGGTCCTAAACATATTTTCTTTGGATCATTGGCCATTAACAAGGACTCAAACTACCACATCTATCCTATTTAATAGACTATGGTGCTTGGGTGGGATATGGGTGTCATTCACAATTTTTTCACACCATGTATGGAACTTAGGTCTTGTCCATGGTTATGGAAAGAACATAAGGTTTTTAGGTCCTATTTAAATATTCTTAGGATTAATCTTCATGATGAAGTTGTCAAAAAACAACACAAGACATATGTAAAAATCTTTAGCCTCTGTGTGGGATCTTTGGTGCCATTAATAGTTTTTTCATAATGAGAATGATTCTCAAGGCTTGTACCATGTCTAGGGGAATAAAACAAGAACATTAAGATCACAATGAAAGTTCTAAAATTCATGGGCCATGAACTAGGCCTCAAATAACCATGTAGATATTATTTAAGAGATATTTGACCTTCTATTAGGATATGGGTGCCATTAAGATTTGTTTTGCACCATATATGTAATTCACGGTTTATATCATCACCAAGGCAAGAAATCAGGGCCTGCTTCCCTAAATGAATCTTTTTTATGCTTAATGGCCATGAAAAATGCCTCTATTTGGGAATATGTGCACCATTAGTATGTTTTGAATAAAAAGAATGGGTTTCAAGACCTATACCATGGCCAAGGGAGGAAATAAAGGGCCTTAGGCCCTAAATAAATCTTCTTGATATTAATGGCCATGAACAAGGCTTCAAACCACCATACATATCCTCTCTAAGGGATATATGGAATTTGGTTGGGATATGGTCACCATTCACAAGTTGTGGGCATAATGTATAGCAAAGAACATAAGGTGCTTAAGCCCTATTTGAATCTTATCAGGGTTGATATTTGTGATGCAGTCCTTAAATAAGCACACAAGATCTATGTAGGGTATCTTTGGAACCATTGGTACGTTTTCATAATAAGAATAGGTCTCAAGGTGTGTACAATGGCTAGGAGAGGAAACAGGTACCTTAGGTCCAAAATGAAGCTTCTTCACTTTAAGGTCTATGAACTAACCATTGAATGATCATGTAGATAATGTTTAATGGATATTTGGCCTCAAGGTGGGATTTGGACACCATTAGTATTTTTTCACAAAACATATGGGAGTTTAGGCTTGTACCATTATCAAGGGAAGGAGAAAATGTAATTAGGATTTAAATGAACCTTATGTGATTAATGACCAAGATCAAGGACTCCAATTAGGAATATGGACAACATTGGTATGCTTGAAATAATAATAATGGCTATTAGGACACCATACGGGCACCATTCATAGGTTTTATGCATCATAGTTGGTTATCAAGGCCTCTAAGAAGGAAATTAGAGCCAATAGGAGGATATAGTTGCATTCATAAGTTACATTAGGAGGATATAGGTCACACATTCATAAGTTGCATATAGTTGCATATAATTGCATATAGTTGCATAAGTCGCATATAGTTGCATATAGTTGCATAGTTACATAAGTTTCATAGTTGCATAAGTTGCATTGTTGCATAAAGTTGCATGTTTCATAAAGTTGCATAAAGTTGCATGTTGTGTAAAGTTGCATAAAGTTGCATAAAGTTGCATGTTGTGTAAAGTTGCATAAAGTTGCATAAAGTACCATCATCAAGGGAAGGAGAAAAGGGAATTAGGATTTAATTGACCCTTATGTGCTTAATGACCAAGATCAAGGCCTCCAATTAGGAATATGGGCAACATTGTTATGCTTTAAATAATAATAATGGCTGTTAGGGCCTCTACCATGGCCAGGGGAGGGAAATAATGCCCTTATGCCCTAAAAAGATCTTCTCATCCTTAATGGCCATGAACAAGGCCTCAAACCACCACATAAATCCTCTTTAAGGGATCTATGGACTTTAGGTGGGATACAATCACTATTCACAAGTTTTGGACATCACGTATGGCACTTTGGATCTTACCCATGGTTAGGGAAATAACATAAGATACTTAGGCCCAATTTCAATCTTCTCGTTGATCTTTGTGATGCAGTATTTGTACAACCACACAAGACACTTGTATGGGATATTTCACCTCCATGTGGGATATTTCATGACAATAGTACATTTTTCATAATAAGAAAGGATCGTGGGATTATGCTCTAAGAAAATATTTCTCATACCTAATGGAAAAGACTAAGTCCTTCTATTGGAAATGTGTGCACCATTAATATATTATGGAAAATAAGATTTTGTATCAAGAGATATACCATGGATGAGGTAGGAAAACAAGTGACCTAGGCCCTGTACAAATATTCTTGATCTCAATGGTTATGAACAAATCCTTGAAGCACCACACAGACCATGTCTAAGGGATCTTTGTCCAGTGGGTGGGATATGGGCACCATTCACAGGTTTTATGCATCATAGTTGGCTCTCAAGGCCTCTAAGAAGGAACTTAGAGCCATTAGGAGGATGTTCACACCATGTAAGGTACTAGGAGCCCTAAACATGGTTAGGGAAAGAAAAAAAGGTGTTAAGGCCCTATTTGAATCCTCTTAGTACCAATCTTCATGTAATAGTTATTGAACCAATGAACAACCAAATAAGACTTATGAAGGGGATATTTGGTCTCTATTGGTACCTTTGGAACCATTAGTATGTATTCATAGTAAGAATGGGTCTTAGGAAATATAGAGCTTAGGCACAAAAATGAAGCTTCTTGAGTTCAAGGGCCATGAACTAGGCCTCAAACAACCACTTAGATCCTTTCTAAGGTATATTTGGACTCTGGGTGGGATATGGACACTAGTATGATTTTTTCACACCACACATGAGATTCAAGGCCTATGTTATATCCTGAGGAGGAAAATAAGGGCCTTGGGACCTAAAAAATGATTTTTTTTCCATGAACAAGGACTCTAACTAGGAATATGTGGACTATTAGTATGTTTTCATAGTACAAATGAGTCTTAGGACATTTACCATGGATGGGGACGAAAACCAAGCCCTTGTGACCTAAACAAAGATTCTTAGGCTTAATGGCCATGAAAAAATCCCTTGAGGGATCTCTAGGGGATATTTTTCCTATACATGGGATATCATGGATGTCCTTAAGAGGTTTTTCACATAACAATTGGGTCTCAAAGCCTTCGAGTGGGATGATCTAGAATTAAGGTCTTTCCTCAAAATTGAAACATCTTAGGGATTAGTAAATCTATGCATGTCTATCCTCATACTCTATAAGACTTCTCAATCCATCTAAATATGTACTGTTGTCATTACGTTAGTGATCAACTATCTTGTTTCACAAAACTAAAGCTAAAATTTATGCTTCTCCAATTGCTCACAAACATAATGGTACTACACTTAAATGCTCTTTATTCTTGCATGAAACCTAGTATTCTTAGCCATTTATGAAACCTAGTATTCTTAGCCATTTCAATGAAACTTTGGTGATCACATCCTAAAATTGTAGGATTCGGTTTCTCTAACCTAACATATTTTTGTAATTTTCTTAGCCACATCAATTCCTTTCTTGCATGATTTTCTACTACATGTTTTTCTTTAGCACTTGATAAGGAAAGGATGTAGGGTATGTATACCTCCATACACTTTAATGGTGAAATTTGAACAATCAATGAGGAACAATAATTGGGTTTTAGGTCTAAAGGATTTTCTCAACTATTGTGGAAATTCTAAGCATGGTTCTCTCTAACCATCCTACATGGGAAAGACAATGCAAAACATTTTCTTGCATGAGACCCCTCTCTCTTCCTCAGGATATGACACATATGAGAATTTTACTTAGACCAACCCAAAAGTCAAATATTGATGGGAACATTGTAAGGATACATAGGCAAGAAAAGATAGTACCCCAAGGAGAATGATAAGGCTAAATCAACCAAAAATCCCCTTTCCTCTTCCCCTATTGTGGTATCATAGTCCCATTTACTAGTTCGATCTACCACTTGTTTTACAATTCTTAGTTGCAACAAGGTCTCTTCTATGTCCTTAGTATCTCTAATTTCATGTCCTCTATTATGTTGGAATATAATGATTACCTGTGCATATTTTTCCTTATCATATTCACTAGGAACATATTCATCTACAAATTTGTCTTTATCCTCCTACTCCTTTTTTTGTCTTCTCCTCTTAGATCCACCTTTTCCTTGACCTCTTTATTTGACTTATTTCCATTGTTTGTCTCTTTGCTTCTATAGTCTTCTCATGTGATTTCTTCTCATCCTCTCTCATCTTGTCCCACTTTTTTTTATCTACTCTTCTACTAAATTTATTTTTTTCTCAAATATTTCTTCCTTTCATTGGTTCCTACCTTTATATTCTTTCATTTTCTCTCCTACCTTCTTCTATCTTTGATTTTCCCTCATTTCATTGATTCATGCTACCTTGTAGTCCCTTCTCTCTTTCTCTTCTCCATAAGAATGTTGGGGTTCTACCGTATGGTATACTTATATGTCATGTTTATCAGAGTTGTGCATTCATTGTCTTGTTTATTAGTTTCTTCTTTATACGAGGACAAGTCCAAGAGGCCTTCATTGTTTTATCCTTTTTCTCCTTCATCCACTCTGTAACATCCCGCTCTGGCGCACTGAGAACACTTATTATTTGGGGACACTTGCTTGCAAGTGATCTGGACCCTTTTTATGTAGACCTTTTATATTTGATTATGATGTGATTGACAGATGACATGA
>CBVK0100852923.1:0-10491 GCA_900067695.1 Picea abies
ATAGAAAAACCTGGATAGACCATCTTACTCATGTGGATCAAGTTCTCCACCTACTCTCTCAGCACCAACTTTTCCTGAAACAGTCCAAATGTGCTTTTGGTGCCTCCGAAGTGGAATACTTGGGTCATATGGTGGGAAAGGATGGCATCAGGGTGGAATCGAAAAATATTGAAGCTATGCAAGACTGGCCGCACCCAAAGACTCTCAAAATATTGCATGGATTTTTGTGCCTCACAGGGTATTATCGCAAGTTCGTTAAGAACTATGGAAATATTACAACACCTCTCACGGCTCTCCTCAAAAAGAACTCTTTCACTTGGACTCCAACAACTGCTCAAGATTTTCAAACCTTGAAGATGGCCATGTGCACTACTCCGGTTCTGGCCCTTCCCAACTTCACAAAAACCTTTGTGTTGGAATGTGATGCCTCAGGGAAAGGAATCGACGTGGTCCTTATGCAAGAGGGTCGCCCTTTGGCCTTCGCTAGTAAGAAAATGTCTGAAAGGAATCTGGGCAAACCCATTTATGAAAAAGAAATGTTGGCGATTCTTCATGCTGTTGAATTATGGTGTCCTTATCTCTTGGAGCAACGATTACAAATTAAGACCGACCATCAAAGCTTCAAGTACTTTATGAAACAATGCATTTCCTCCCAAGAGCAACAAAAATGGGTCACTAAGCTCTTTGGATATGATTATGAGATCATTTACAAGAAGGGAAAAGACAATGTCGTGGTGGATGCACTGTCCCAGAAATATGAAGATGAAGGATCCCTTTTTTCTCTTTCCTTCATTGTACCTGATTGGCTCCAAGCTGTGCACCAGGAATGGATTCAAGACCCCAAAAGTTTGCATCTAATCCAACAACTGTAGAAAAAGGCTCAGGCTCCCCCAGGGTACTCCTGGCTCCAAGATGAGCTTCGATACAAAGGCCACTTGTATTTAAGTAAACAATCCAAGCTCAAATCCACGGTACTTTTTGAGCTTCATGCTACACCCACAGCGGGGCACTCAGGGTTCACCAAAACATATGACTGAGTCAAACGTTCTTTTTTCTGGGCACTCAGGGTCGAGGGTATGAAAACCCTAGCTTGGAGATTATTGTAACAGAGCATTGCTCGATTGGAGGTTGCCCCCTCGAAGAGGCCTATGCACATTTCTTTTCGAATCAAAGTGCTATTTCTATTGCTATTGTTATATCATTTCTGTGTATTGTGAAGATTATGCTGGATATTTTACTGTTATTCTTCCATTTCTAGCATTCTATTTCTGTTCTGCATATTTTATATATCTGGTATCTTGCAATCAAGCTATTCAATAGGCAACTCCTTCTCCTCGTTCTCTCTTAGATACGTCTCCATATCCATTTCATGTGATATTTCACACCAATGAGATGATCATGACAGTTATGTCCATGGAAGATGCCCCACAGGATGATGGGCATCATTGTTCTATCTTCTTTCTGGAACCTGAGACCTTAGAGAGTTACCAACGGATTTCAAATATGTCTACTTTTGTTTCTATTTCCCCTGTTCCTGAACCAACACATGATGTTTTGTATGAATGGAACTTGGGAAATATTTCACCCACCATCCCTCTAGATATTTTGATTAAACCCAGAATTATGGAAAATATCCATATCGGTGCCTCATGTTCTGTTGATGAGAATTGAATTTACAAGGCCCTTTTCCAAGAATTATGTGACGTTTTTGCCTGGAGTTATGAGGAGATGTCTAGAATTGATCCAGATATTGTTGCACATGAAATTAAGACTTACTCAAATGCTAAACTCATTCGATAGAGGCTTCACCTAGTACATCCATGCAAAGCTACTGCTATTAAACTCGAAGTTGAAAAACTTCTTAAATTCAGTTATGTCTATCCTATGGCTTTGACTGATTGGGTGTCCAATCTTGTTTTGGTTACCAAGAAACAAGGCATGATCCATTTTTGTGTAGATTATAGGTATATCAATAAGTCTTGTCCCAAAGATGATTGCCCAACCCCTTTCTGTTACGAGGAAAATCTCTCTATGGCTAGGGGTAAACCACAACAGACGAAAATAACTGCATAAATCCACTCTACTCTCAAGTATGCTATATACAAAAATATACTCGCAAGACAAGATAAAATTCATACCTCATCCAAATGTTCGATGAAGTCCACCATTGAGCACTTGACCCAAAGAAATATACCTGACACTAGTCCTCAACAACCAAGAAACGCAAGCATATGGAGATAATATATGATGTTAGCACATTAAATAGCATAATACAACAACATTCATAACAAATATGCCCATGGAATAATAATTCAAATATTTGAAATATCTTAATTGGATGAGAAAAGAGTATTTCTATTAAGATATAATCAGCAGAAGTGAATAAGTTACTGACTTTCGTGTCAGCATAGTTCGGAACCGAGAAACTAAGTTCCTTCCAGTTGGGCATCCACCACTTCAATCCTCCACTAAAGGCAAGCTCATATAAGAGAGACAATGAATTTCTCAATCAGTAACAGAAGATATTGGGGGTTGAACAATGTTGGGTATGTGTTATATTCTGGATCTGGACTGCATTTTTTGGGACCGCATTATATTTAGGTGGTTTTTCGGCACATGGTTTCTTTGCCGATGGTTTTCTATTTTCGGTTAAGGAATTAGGATTTTGGACTAATCCAAGTCATTGGGTTAGGGTTTCTTTGTTGTTGGATCCTATATGTATTTTGTATTGTAAACATTGTAACACAATGAATGAATATAGAATATGTTAGTTTTCCCGGTTTGGGTTTCCAGGGGAAAAATCTTTGTGTAATGTTTGTATTTGCCACTGTATCTTTTATGTTATTTTCTTAATATCTATTTAGAGTAGATATTGTACAAGGTTAGAATTTACAAACAATGTGTTCAGACTTAAAGGATAAAGGGATGCAGACTCAATTTGAAGTGAATAATTCCTCCAAAATAACTTTGCTCTCAAATTTGAATTCTTTATCTTCTTTTCCATAGCTTGGATTTGGCCCATTTATAGCCTTAAAGTGGAATTGAAATTCCAATTCAGAATGTTTCTAGTATATGGAAGGCCAAGGATCATTGATCTCATGACGTGACATGGAAACTCGACACCATTTTTTAATTTTGGACACATTTCCCAATGTACGCAGGCTGTAGTGGTGCAACCTGCATATACACATGTTGTATAGTAGGCAAGGTGCGTACATGTGGAAAAATTATATTTTTAGCTCTGGGATTTGTAAAAATGGGACTTCAAGTCTGCATAGGGAAATGGAAAAAGGCCTTATGTGCAATATTTCATGGGGTGAGGAAAATATTGTTATAATAGATGCCCCCTAATGTGTGAGGTCAAAGGAGTATCTGCGATGGATGAAATACATTATAAAAACCTAGAAGTGGAGTAATGGGGACCCATCTAGAAGAAATAGTTGCTCATTACAATGTATATTGACTTGGCATACATGGATGCCAATTTGAATTACATTACAGATCCATGTGAAAATATACCAAAAAATTGTCCATGGCCATGAATAGGTAAATACAAATGTGGTTACATGCCAAAGTCTATCATAGTCACGAAAAAGGCCCAGTAAAATTAGTCTCAAAATCAATCTGAAGATATCTTTATACATTGGAGTACAATCTAATCTCCCATGATCACTAAATTCACATAAGTACTGGTCCAATGAAAAGGTGGCAACATCTTAGGAAAGTTGTGGCTACGAACTGATGTCTTCAAGTCTTCTACACAATCCTCCAAAGGTGCAAGTATACATCATGTGAATAAAGGAGTGGATTTCAAACACAATGAGACTTCATTTGATTACCGGTCATTGAGGTATACTGTTAACAAATGCAAGACATCCTACCAATGATGAAAGTAGGTATCAAGGCATTGAGTACATTCTTACAAGTGTAAATAAAGGAGTCGGGGTCAAACACTTGAAGAATCCATCAATCAAGAGACATTGATGTATTCCCATCTATTGATGGTGATAGAACCTACCTCTAATGACTACAAGCCTCTAGGTACTCATAGGACTCTAGGTCTCATTTCCATAATAGATGATATTAAGTCGATGGAAGGAAATGCATTGAAAGGAGAGCATTAAGGCATCTCTCATAATTCAACACAAGGTATAAAGGAGGATCTTGATGATTTGGACGAAATCATACAAAGAACATTTTCACGAACCAACGACCCTGTGCATCTTTCATGTGTGCCAAGTGCAAGCGGTACACGAAAAATACCCTATGAATAACATCCAATGAGGAAAATTTTTGACAAAGGTGAGGAAACCACCAATAAGGCTAATGGAATCCAAGACACTACATGAATCCCAATGTGTGAATAGATGTCTTGTCGTCAAACACAAGGGGAACCACCTAGTGAATGACCAATGATGAAATGTCGACTATTGGGTTCAAGGTTACCTACCAATGAAGAAAGTAGGACCAGGGTGTGTAATAGAAATATATCTTCATGTGATTCTAAGACAAACTAATGGTATGGCCGACATGCAAAGTCAAGATTTATGAGGAATGGCCGACACAAGTTGATAGACATCCTTTGAACAAGAGCAAGAGACATATGGAAGACTCTGGCAGTATATAATCAATGATGAAACCATGATATGCAGGAGGGATCAATCAAATTCTTCATAAGGACTAGAAGAGTAACTAGTCGGGGGAGTAACTTCTTGTAACAAGCTCAAATTCCTAAGGCCATGATAAACCCAAAATTATGATGACAAGTGGACTCAAAAATTTTGTTCTCTTTTCAAAGGAAACATGATTGTTGCCAATATAAGATAATACTCCCTTACCTCCCATATTTTTTTGTTTTTTCATAGTCAAATGAATGTTATGATATAGAGGAGGAAACGAGTGTCGCAAGTAAGCAAAACAAGTTCCAGCAGTGGAACATACCTATGTTCAATGCAAGGAGGTGCATGTGGGAGATGGGCACTCAAGGAAATGTTCCCTCATGAGTATAGGGTGTCAAGTTGGAAAGGATATAAATGAGGCTTTTCTTGGTTGAGGATGAAAAACTGCTAAGGCAAATGGTTTATAACGCAAAGAGAGAACCGGTCATAGGCTCAATACTGCAAGCAAGGGCATGAGATGCAATCACAAATCAACACCAAAAAATGTCATTTTTCATAATATTAGTCTACTTGGTTTGAAAAAGGGATAAACTTGTACCAAATAGACGTCCTTTCAAATCCAATTTACGAGTGTGAAAGGGACAAGTTCACTCTACAATCTTTTCTCTTTTTGAAAATGAGTCGGAAAAGAGTTTAACTAAGAATCACGACCTTTCAAATCCAATTTAACGAGTGTGAAAGGGAAAAATTCACTTGGAAATATTTTCACTTTTTTAGACAAGTCCAAAAATAGCTTAAATCAGACTCTCTTGGGAGTTTCTAGAAGGAATTTCATGGGGGAGTCCAAGGCTCTCATGTTAGAATTCTGTGAAATGTTAGTTTCTTATGAATAGATGACACAATCTTGGGAAAACCCAAAGCTATCCAAGTCAAGGAGGATAAAGTGCTAGTAAAGGTTACATTCTCCTTGATATATTGGATAATGTCTCTTACTTGAAATGGCATAGGAGGAGGCATTGGATGCCCCACAAGACCATCCCAATCAAAGTGATATTCTTTAGGACATGGAGGGAGAGTACTAGAGGAGAGTAAAACTCTATCTTGTTTAGAAGGTATAGTATCAGAAATGCTAACGACATGGTTGAAGGATACATCACCCTCCAAAAGGAGAGTTGGATTGACCAGAGTGTTATCACTAAAATTTTGTCCGCACATGGTTGCAAGAACTTAGCATCGTCAAACAGTGATGAAGTCATCCATGGACTTGAATTAACACCAGGGCATTCATAAAAGGGTAAAAAACTATACAAAGTAGTTAAAAATTCAAGGGCGCTATGAAAACACTGGGCACACATGCACATGCATAGAACAAGAATGCAGAAATCATGCACATGCGTACGATGCACGACTGTTATCGCAAAAATCCGTGCACCTGAGAAACGACACATTTATGAGAGTGTTCGACCTCCCACCCACTTATAGTTCATCTCCCAAGCTGATTTGACACTAAAATCTGTACTGGATTTGACTGGAGGGCTAGTCAAAGACCTAGAAATGCCCTAATTAACCTCTTTTCACACTACAAACCAGTTAAACAATAGCTCAAAGGAATGCTATAAAAAGGCCATGGATGCACCTCATTTTTCAAGGAATTCAAAGTAATGTTATGCTGCCATTATTCTCTTGAGGACTCCATCCTTGTCAAGAGTATATTTGCACCATTGCATTGGGAAATCCATCTCACCCCTTGAGTGGATTTGCAAAGAGTTCTTTCATCATTTTTCATTTTTCTTTGTTGTAAGAAGAGCTTGCTAGTGGGGGTCCAAGAGTCCTCCCTTGGAGGAAGAAGGGACTCATAGTCCCCTTTATTCTTGGTGTATTACTTCAATAATAGATCAGCCTCATCATTGGTGACATGGGTCTTATGGTTCTTTTTGTTTCTATGCCCCTATGCTCATGAATTTAGTTGTTATTGTATTTCTTAGTTTAATTCTTAGTTTTTGTTTTCTATTTCTTTCCCTAACTCTTTTCCTTACAGTTGTCCTGCTCAGCATACCCAACTGAGCTTGCAAGCACCTCTATTTTACTCACTAAGGTGACGTAAGAAGCACAACATATTGGTGACTCTGCTGGGGAAAGGTATCAATTTCCTACCCCATTTGGGTTTTTCTTTCTCTTCTTTTAGTTTGTTTAACTTGCAGGTACAATAACCAGCCTAAGACGACCTACCAATCAGCCAATTCCAAGTTGAATTGAGAGAAATCCATTTGGATTTTTCATTCTCGGCCGTGTGTCATATGTGCATGGGTTTTTAGGCCCACAGACGCACATCGTGTGCACATGCACCTGAATCACGGTTCTGTTCTGTGCACGTGCGTCTGTTGAATTTTTCTGTTCGCACACATGCACTCTGTGTGCCTCTATCTCCACTAAGACCCGCGCATCTGTGAAAAAAATCACATTGTAAAGTTGTTGAGATGTGGGGAAGGCCATTCTCCTTAAAAATGATTTCAAGCATGTTTTAAAGCTACACCACCCTTAGTCCCCTCATCATATAAAGGGGTTAGTCAAAAACACATAGGCACTTAGGAGGTTAAAATCAATTTCCCTTCTTTGCTTTCATTTTTCGCCACATGGATGGCTTGTTTTGACTCACAAGATAAGTTGGAAATAATTTTTAATCACATTTAACTTGCATTGGGACTAGAAGTTGAATAACAATCGCTTAGTATGCTCTTCTCTCGTGCCTCCAAACGATATTGAGAATCAGAAAAAGATTGTGAAACGATTTCATCCCCCTTAAGAACATTAAAACCTTTAGGAGAGGACAAAAACCCTTCTTGGAACTCCTCTTAGTTTACTTTTTCAAACACATCTTAATATTGTAATTGGCCTATACATGCCCACATGCTAGGATAGTGTTGAAATTTTCTTTCTTAGATCAAATCACTAGGGAAGTTTAAAGGTTTTGTAATGGGCCCATACATGCCCACATGATCAATCTAGGATAGTTTCAAAGCTTTTCTTAGATTACATCACAATAGGGAGTTAAAAGGATAGTAACGGACCCACATGTCCACATGTTAGCTTCCTAGGGACTTTTGAATTACGCAAGGTTGTACCAAAGACACTTAGTTAATTAGGTAATCAAACACTTGTAAGGACCAAAAAAAGTCCACATGCAGCAAGGTGACACCTAATTCACTAAAAATTGACACACTTTCACTCACACACAAAAGTCACTTATCACTCAAATAGCTTCTTCTTGAAACGTGGAGGTCAAAGTAAGTTTCCTCCAAAGGGATTCCGAAAACACCCCACCCTTTTCTTGACGAAACTATCCACTCCCATTTTTAATCAATGAGGTTGGTTTACACCCCCAACCTCCCAAAACAACTACATCTAAAATATTTATAAAAACTCACTAAGTTTTCCTCCACAGGAGGTGCCAAAAGAAATTTTTTAGTCTAGGTAGGCTTTTGGGGATAGGCATCCAAATAACTCCCCGTTATCTGGTTCTCACATTGTCAAAACCATAGAAGTTGTCAAATAGGGAACTAAAAATCCTCTAAGTGAAGTGTTCCTAATACCATAAGGTAGGGAGATACCCATGAAGGGTTGAAGGTTGAGGTCTGGTTGTTTTGTGCATTCCCCCTTGAGGCACCCACCTCTTGGACAGGATCCAGCCCGTGACCCATTTCTTAGGCTGAAAATCTAAATGTCGCACTTTGACCGAGGTACCTAGTAACCAAATTTTAGGACATCTACCCAGGTGGCAATTGTGGGTTGCAATTTCACCTTGATTGGATTTTGTGTGGCTATTGGGAAATATCGCCAGCTCTTTCAGGATATGCCCCCTTTACCCCTCATTATAACCAATTATTTCATCCTTCACTAGTTTATTTCATCCTTCACTAGTTTCTCTTCTAGTGACTTCAGACCCCACTGTTGAGTACTATTGGAACGTCCAGTGCTATTCAAGAGGAAGGATGTTACATCTTCTAGGACACGAGAATTTGTTTTCTTTTGATTCCCCATGGGGAAAAAACCCACTTACCCATATATATGCTTCTTTTTCAAAACACATTTTATGTATGATGCACATCTGATTACAACTTGATTTAGATATATATATTGTGTAACATTCAAACGCAAAGGCTATTGTTTCTATATTTACTCTCACCACTATTTTCACACATTCATGCAGCTAGTCGGACATCATAGGGGATCCACAGAACCCCTGTCCTTCACAACGCTTGCTAAACCTCCCTCCTATCTTAGGGGGAGTGTCTGGTCTTTCCCATTCATCACCACCTCCTTCACATACTCCTGTGAGTGCTACCATTTTAGGATCATCTTTAATTGGTTCTACATTACTTGGGTCCACTTCCCAAGGTCATCCGTTCACTCGCTCTCCTTTACACAGAAGCGGGGGACCAACTTCCTCTCAAGGAGGAAGTACCAACCCACCTAGCCCCCCTTAAGGGTCATGTTAACAACACACTCACATCATGGCCGGAGATAATCCTCCTCCCCCACTACATATGCCATATTTGGCCTCTCTCAACATACCGGATCTCATCAAACTCACCAATGATCCTATATTTCATGATCCCACATGGCCTGCAATGCCCACCAAACTACCTTCGGACATACAAAAGTTTGAAGGAAAGGTAGGCGATGACCCTGCCAACCATGTCATGACATTTCACCTATGGTGCTCCTCCAATAGTATTATGGATGATTCCATCAAACTGTGATTATATCAATGCACACTCACTGGCCCATCGGCCAAATGGTATGTAGAAGAAAAATCAGGGTCCCACGCAACTTTTGAGTCCTTGGCCAAAGCATTCTTGACCTTCTTCCAATTACCCATCTGCCACGACAATGGTCTAGAACTACTTTCTAATTTCAAACAAACCTTAGCCACACATATCACTGACCACATTCATGAGTGGCGTAGGCGACTTAGTTTTTGCAAAGCAGAAACCACCAAGCAATAGTGTCTCGACTGGTTTCTTAGATCACTTGTCTCTCTCCTCCGTAAGGATGTAGCCTCTACCTTCCCTCAATATGAAGAGGAAGCCATCAATAAGGCCCAACAATATGACCTCATCTATGCACAGTTAGGGTACTTATACACTGTACTTCCTGATCTTCCCAAACCTGTGCCATTTGGCCAAGACAAACCTGGGATGTCTCACTCAGCAGATGGACTAATTGGTACCACCACTCACCACGGTCCACAACCTCAACCGCCACTGATGTATGGAACACCTCAATACCCATCGACATACAGGGGCACCTCTTATTACTCCCCACCCCCTTATCAACAACCATACCCTGTTGCGATACCTCCACCCATTAGTGGACCACCGCCGGCACCCCCCATACATCCACCTATTCAAATGAACTCTGGTACCCCCTCTACCTCATCTTATAGTACTAGCGAAAGCACTATGCCTTATTATGTACCTTATGGCTCATTACCACCACAAAATCCATACTTCCCATTTCCTGGTCCCCCACAACCCATGGCTTCCCCCCATCCTCATGCGGGGGTGAATTTTGTTCAACCCTCTGTCGTTCAGTAATACCATAATTTTGAACAACTGAATACGGCCAATCCAACCCATCCATCGAACAATGACAAGAAGAAAGGACGAAATAGGAATAACAACAACCTAGGTCAAGGTGGGAATCAACCCCCACAGCACCAATCCACTGGGGGCAACCAGAACCAGGGGCATCAAAACCCCCAGGGGGGCAATAATAATAAGCGCCAAGGGAGAAATAACAATAATGTTAAAACCAACTTCCCTTGTGCTCTTTGTGGTGAGTTTGGCCATTACACTCATCATTTCCCCCA
>CBVK0100852924.1:0-10490 GCA_900067695.1 Picea abies
AGAATAAAGTGTTGGATATCTTGAAAGGAAATATCATGAAGCCAGAGTTTGAAGAAGGAAAAGAGAAGAAATTGTAGAACGTTGCAGCTATGGAGAAGGTCAAAGATAGTGACATCAATGCCATCATTATCATATTGGATTCCATAAAATACCACTTGATACCCTACATCTCTCATCTTGACTCATCGAAGAAGATGTATGATTCCCTAACAAACCTCTTCTCAGTCAGAAACATTGGACAAGTAATGAGTCTGAAGAATGAGCTCTGTGACATGAAGATGGATGATGATGAAAGCATAACATCATTCTTTGTGAGAATTTCTTAGTTAAAATATCAACTACAAGCTATTGAAGAGATCATCTCAGAAAAGGAGTTGGTAAAAATATTACTCAATGGTCTTCCCAAGACGTGGGATGCATTGTTGCAAGCATGAACACAAGAAAGGAGTATCTGACATTTGAAGAACTTTGGACTTGATGTGCCCAAGAAGAATCAAGGATCAATGCAAAAGAGAAACCCCAAAAGAAGTACGATGATCAAGCCTTCACAACAAGATTAAAGAACTTTAGGAACAAAAGGAAGTTTGGTTCAAGAAGGAAGCCAAATCAAGAGAAATACATTTCAGAAGTACAATGCTTCAACTGTCGAAAGTATGGTCACTACAAGAATCATTGTCCCGAGCTAAAGAAAAGGAAGGAGAATCATGAAGCATCAATTGCCAAAGAAAAGGAACCTACAAAGAAGACTAAGCAGGATGGAAGAGATCTCTTCTTCTAAAGGTAACAAAACTCTTCTTATTTCTTGTACATATCTTGTTTGCATCGTCTCTGTACATATATTGTATATCTATCTCTTGGAAGATAAATGTGGTCCATGAAGAACTATACCTATGGAAGAGAAACAAGATGAGAATGGATATCATTAGATAATACACATGAAAGGATGAAATACAAATCATGTGGAAGCTATTGCAAGATAAGCCGAATCAATCATGAAGAGACCTAGAAGAAGCAAAGACAGAAAGAAGTCAACAATCAAGAGGAAATTGGAAAAAGACTTATGACGTTTTGTAGAAGACAACAAGATGGAAGTGTGGACTCTGTTAGACAAGAGAACCAATTATATATTGTAGAAGACAATAAGGATGTAGATGGAAGCATGGACTCTGTTAGATGGAGGGAGATGATTATATACACTCATACATGAAGCAAGGATTAGGAGGGAGCTAATCATGTGATCCATAGAAGATGATGAAGTATATATCCATGATAGCAGCCATGAAAGATAGTACGTATCCAGTTCAACCTTAGAAGAAGTCTTCTTCGAAGAGAAACTTTAAAGTATACCTGGTTGTCCATCCACATCCGTGATCTTGTGATGAAGAAAGAAATAGAATCTTTAGGGCATGGAATCTACTCCATGGACCCAAGAGTTAAACACGAGGAAGAACATGAAGATTCAAAGAAAGAAAGAGAATCCATAACAACCAGTCATTGTATCACAAGATTGTCAGCCTGATATAAACTCAATAAAAGAAATCAAGTAGAGGAACTGAAAGTCGTGATGAAGAATAGTGTATGGAAGACTTATGAATGAAAGCATTGTGAGATCAAGAACTAGAGGTTCTCCCAGATGGAGGGATAAGACTTTGATGAATATTTTTTCTAGTAAACCAGACTTATCTCTACATGATTCATTATATCATCCACAACATCCATAAGTTCGAGTTCTACATCAGATGAATGCAAAGAATACTCTCCAGATAAATTGAATAAAGAGTGTATGAAGAAGCAATCTCAAGACTTTGAGGCATACTAGAAAGAGACTCTTGTATGAAGATAGAAGAAGATAACTTGGTGAAGAACCTCTAGTGCACAACAGAAGCACGGTGAAGATTTCCTATAACATCAATATGATTACTCAGTAGATCAGATCTCATGATAACAAAAGAAGTGCCACATGGATATGTTCCAGTTTTCTAACAATGATATACTCTATTGTTTAGAGCTACATGAATCCTTCACAGAAAATCAGTGTTCCAGATTAAAGTACATTTGAAATAAAGCATTACATTATCCATGATGAAGTTTAGAAAGGAGAAAGTGATTCTCCAATACATATCTCCACAGATGAGAAAACAAGCAGACATTTTGGTAAAAGATGAAAGAGTTTGCATACTCAAGCTGGATCTCATGGAGACAAATTCCTTATTGAAAAAGGAAGAGATGAATCCCAGGTTGGGAGGGAGAACTAAAAATATTATTGAAGACATTCATTTAAAAATAGTCCATCTTGGACAGATTCATTCCTGTTCAGAAAGTGGATTGAGATTTCTGACAGACAATGATTTCCCATTGTGGTTAACATGGGAAATGGTCCAGATTGTTGATGTATCATAGAAAATGACATCCCATTGTGGTTAACATGGGGAGTGGTCTAGGGTAGTCTCTCTTCTTGAGGGTTACTCAAGAAGACTGGCCCGCCTCACTGGAAAGCGATTTCTCACTGTGGTTAACATGAGGAATGGTCTATTTTGGAGGTTGATACAAGACAATCTTTTCCTCTTGTGGTTAACATAGGAAATGGTTCGAACAATCATTACTTAGGGTTTATACATTCTATCCAGGGTGCACTTTGATTAGTTTAGGAAGAATGGGGGGGTGGGGAATGGTCCAGGCTCAACAATCAAGGACATGCATTCCTTAAGGTTTATACATTCTTTCCAGGGTGCACTTTGATTAGTGTAGGAATAATGGTCCAGGTTCATAAAACAGGACAATTATTCTTCCTTGCTTGAGAAGAATAGTCCAGATATCTCATTGTTCTACTTTGAGGGCATATATTCTTTCAAATCTCACAGATGTGAGTGAAATATTGGCCCAGATGATTTAGTTTATATCATAACATTGTTTCTGTGCAGGTTGATATCAGATGATTTTTATGAATACTGTATGACAGTAGATGTATACTACTATGGTGGATGTGTTCCACTATTCGTGACTATATTTTACTAATCAAGTACTTGTTTGCTAATTGGTGTGGTAGTGTACCACTGGATTGTAGTTATATACTACTATGGATAGACATAGTTGTTTTCTATTTTGTTCTGATTGCCTTGAAGACTATCAAAATTTTATTGGAAATAATTATCAGCCAGATGAATGATGAATAGAGATTTTCCAGACATAAAATGGTTCAGAAAATTTACTCTTCTATATTATAAGAATGGTTGTTGTATCACTTTGTTGAGTGAGCATCATGTCTGATTACTCAAATAGAGTATGGTTTCGAGAGATGATGCAGTTGATGATGATGATGGTGCTCATGATCTAGTCATGATCTAGTCTATATAACTATGTTGATGCTACCGGGTGAATGGTATGTTTTGTGCTCAAGACCATTACCTGTAATACCTCCCTAGATAGGAGGGAGTGTTGATATTATGGTTGTTTTGGGAGGTATTTACCTCCACGTGTAAACCTGACAAGGATAGAATTCTCCAGGAAGCAAGAAGAAACCATAATGAGTTGGCTAATAACCCTAGAAGACTTGTTGTCTCAAGAAGATAATTTATATTAGGTTATTAGCCTCCAAGAGAAGAAGTCGGCCAGAAGAAATAATAATATACTGAACAGACAGATACCCAGAATAAGAAGTCAGCCCAGGTAGTTAGCCAGGAATACTATAAATACAAGGCACCAGTCTCTCATTTGTCACAGTCTCATAATTGTAGAGCAACAACTGGTGTGCACTGCAGTGCTTAGTATTGTGCACAAGTTTGAGGAGAGCTGCCAGTGCAACTGCTACAACTAGAAGTTATGTTTTGGATTGGACTATCTCTTGGCTAGGGTTTGGAACATCTGATCAACCTTTGTTGATGTGTTATCCTTGGGGAAAGGTGAGCTACCCCTTGTTTGGCTATATAGCCTAGGGTTTTCTTCCAGAGTGATTCTATGTCAAGGTTAAGGTGCTTGGAGGGTGGCTTCAGCCTATGGTTGGGTGACAAGGGTATTGTCAATGGTAAAATGAGCACATATCTTTCAGATTCTAACACCCCTTTCTCTCCACAATATCAAAAGGTACCACAAACCTAGGAGAGAGTTTAGGTCCCTTTCCAAACTTGATCAAACACTTATGCAGTTTAACCCACAAGAAGACTCAATTGCCAACCTCATAACTACTATCGACACGGTGCACATCGACATAACTCTTCTATCGATTCTGCACTTCTTTAATCCTTTGTCTTATTGTTTGCATTTGATATTCCATTACTTGGATCTCTTTTGGTCCCACCATGATCCTATCCGCAAGCTGATCCCAACTCAAAGGCATCCAACATAGTTTCTTGTAAAGAAACTCGAAACATGTCATATTAATGGTGCTTTGGTAACTGTTGTTAAAAGCGAATTCCACCAGTGGCAAGAATTCTTCCCAACACTTTTGCTGGTCCATCATGTACATGTGCAACATGTCCTCCAAGGTTTGGTTCATTCGTTCAGTCTACCCATCATTCTCTGGGTGATACGCTGTACTGAAGTTAAGTTGGGTTCCCAAGGCCTCTTGGAAACTCGTCCAAAATTGTCCAGTAAACACCGATCCTCAATCAGATATAATCCTCTTAGGCGTGCCATGCAGCCTCACAATCTCATGGATGAAAACTCTAGCTATGTCAAGTGCCTGATACGTCATATGCATAGAAATAAAGTTACCACTATTCGTCAGAGTGTCTACTACTACGAAAATTGAGTCATGTCTCCTTGCCTATAGTGGCAAGCCAACAATAAAATCCATCGAAATAACCTCCCATTTCGATTCCAGAATAGTGTGTGGCTGTAGAAATCCTGCTGGGTGCCTATGTTGAACCTTTACCTATTGACATTCTAGACATATGGCCACATAGTTGAATATATCTTCCTTCATTCTCTTCCATAAGAATAAGGGTTTAAGGTCTGTCCTCATCTTCGTGACTAGCCATGTAAACTTCTCTATGAGCCTCGCTTAGGATCAATATCCTCAACTCGTCATTCGATGGTACATAAATCCAATTTTTTAACCTCAATAAACCATTGTCATCAAACATAAATCCTTCAAATCTTGGTACCATCATCATGTTTTGTCTGATAAAACCGTTGACCGCTTTGTACTAGTCATCATGACACTATAAAGTTAGAATCTTTTCACATAGATTACTCTGAAGAGGCAACACCAAAAAGATGCATGGTCTCCAACTCAATGCATCTGCCACTTAGTTCATTGTTCCTTTTATGTAAGTAATCTCGAAGTCGTACTCGCTAAGAAATTCCGACCAATGCCATTGTCGCACATTCAGGTCGCTTCGTGTAAATATGTGTTGTAGTCCACAATGGTCAGTCTTTAGTTCAAATTTTCTTCCAACAAGGTAGTGTCTCCAAACCTTCAAGGCATAAACAATGACCAACAACTCCAAATCATGCGTCGCATAGTTCTCCTCATGCCTTCTCAGTTTCCTCGATATGTAGGCGATCACTCATCTATCTTACATCAAGACTCCACCTAAGCCTTCCTTGGATGTGTCAATTCATATTAAGAAGTGTGCATCCATGTCAGGGACCTTTAGTATCGGTGTTGCTATTAACATCTCCTTGAGCCTCCGATATGATTCCACGCATTTCTCAGTCCAAACAAACTTCTTTTTTTTCTTCTGCAATTCCGTGATTGGATTTGCTATCTTCAAAAATCCCTCAACGAACTGTCGATAGTATTCTGATAAACCCATAAAGCTATGCACTTCCAGGACATTCGTCGGCATAGGCTGTTCCATAATAGCCTCGACCTTGGTTGGATCCACAACGATACCTTCGTCGGAGATGACATGCCCTAAGTAGTGAATCTTCTAATGATAAAATGAGCATTTGGACAACTTCCCATACAATTTGTGCTCTCACAAACACTATAGTACCAAGTGTAAGTGTTCATCATGCTCCTTCATTGTCCAAGAGTAAATCAAAACATCGTCAATGAATACTTGGACAAACTTGTCCAAGTACTCGTGGAACACCCCATTCATCAAACTCATAAATACCCCTGGGGCATTTGTCAGTCCAAATGGTAAAACAATAAAATCGTAATGTCCAAACCTCTTCTTAAAGGTGGTATTAGGGACATCATCTTCCTTGATACATAACTGGTGATACCCTGATTGTAAATCGATCTTTGAGAACACCATCGCACCCGTCATCTAATCAAATAGATCATCAATCCTCGGCAATGGATATTGATTCTTGATTGTGGTATTGTTCAATTGATGGTAGTCAATGCAGAGCCTCCACAACCCATCCTTATTTTGTATGAAAATAACAAGCGCACCCCATGGTGACACACTTGGATGTATAGTTCCTAGGTCGAGCAATTCCTTCAGTTGCATTCTCAACTCTTGTAACTCCAAGGTCAACATATGATAAGGCTCTCTAGCTATCGGTTCGGTTCCCGATTTTAGGTCTATAGTAAACTCCAATTCCCTCTCCGAAGGCATCCCAGGTAACTCCTCCGAAAAGACGTCTGCAAACTCTCTCACCACAAGAAGGTGTTATAGACCTTCCCCTACTCCCTTATCGTTTAATGCAAGGATCACATAAATCTTACATCCCTTGCGTATGCTCTTCCGAAGCTACAAGGAAGAGATGAACCTCAGGGAAACTCCCTGGTTCTGGCCTACAATCACATGTCTCTGTCCCTCATCATAGACCAAGCTCAACTGTTTCATCTTACAATTGAGTATCACCTCATATGATTCCAACCAGTCCATATCGATCACGATGTCATAAGATCCTAATATCGTGATGTACAGGTTGGCCCTGGTGAAAAACTCTCCCAGGTTAAGGATACAAGCCGTAAACTTTCCTCCAACCTTTTGTTTAGCTCCCAAATCCATCTCTACGAAGCTAAACTCATCTTGTTCGAATTCCTTTACCTTAATCCTTTTTAATGCTGCACCATAAATGAAACTCTCGGTAGCACCAGGATCTATCAAAATACTAAGGGTTTGGTCAACAACGGTACTTGTCGTCTCGAGCACAGTTGACTAATTCTCTTCCTGGCGGTTATTCTCCATTACATGAATTTGATGGGCCTTGTCCAAATCACCCACGGTAGTTGGTACGATTGATCCAGAGGCTCTATTCCTCTCCATAGGGCAGTCACACTGGTAGTGTGGCTCCCCACATGTCCAACATCCTTTCTTCAATCCAGCAGTCCTGGTACCCGAAGTAGAATATGATGGCCCACCGACCTAGAATCCTAGTTTGTTCTGCTGAACAGACCTAAACTATTGTTGTTGCAGTCAATGATATTGTTGATGCTATGGTCCCTGATAAGGTGTTCTCTACTGAGGCGTCGGTCGTCGAGGTGTAGTGAAAGTGGGTGCTCTCTGAAAGCCACGATATCTAGGCATATGTTTAGCTGGTGTCTGGTGCTACTGTGCACCAGATGAAACGGTCTCGTTGGAGTCCTGCTTTGACCCCTGCTGATAAGATCCTCCTTTGCTATGAGGGCATTTTGGACAACATCATGCAATGTTTGAGGCATTAGAATCCTAACCTTCGCACGAATGCTACCATTAAGGCCAAACACAAACCTGTTGACTTAGAGTTTCTCAGTGTTAAGATGTGGATCATACTGTAGAAGCTCCATAAAATGGGCCTCGTACTCTGGCATCGTACGACCACCCTGTCGTAAAGCATTGAACTCGTTGAGTTGATGCTCAATGAATTCCTCTGATAGGTATCTCTCTCGAAACCACTCCTCGAACATTTCCTATGACACGTCTTCGATGACCATGTTCAATTATGGTAGGAGCGTCTTCCACCATAGAAGAACACTCCCCTTCAGTTGAAAGTTTGCCATGCAGAACTTCATGTTGGAGGTATATTCGCAAAGTGCAAAGCACATCACCATATTCTCCAACCATGCCTCAACGACTGGGCTGTCTTGGGCACCAAATAAATCAGGAAATTTAACCTTCTCGAGTTCACAGTGAATGCTACCAGTACCGACCGAAGTGTGCGGTGGACCCTTAGGGGGTGTCGATGCTTTGGCCTCATCTCTGTCCAAACGACTGATCAGTGCCTCAGACATTCACTAAAAATATCTCATCAATCCAACCACATCATCTACTGCTATCTTCTCCTGCCCGATAACCTGTTCGTCTCCCTGGGGATTAGACCCCTCAGGTATCAATGCTACTGGAGGTGTCACGCCTCCTCCCCTAGCACCCCATCATCTGCCTCCATGACATCCTCTAACCATGATTACCTACACGAATACAAGTCAACTTAATTAGAAACATCATAATCAAATCATATCAACGAAAGTTGTAGTGATCCCAGGTCATGGGTTGAACCTTGCTCTGATACCACATGTAACAACCCCATTGTTATGGCCATGGGCGAAGCCAATTTTTGTTTTTTGTTTTTAAGAATTAAGGGGCAAGAAGGCAATGTCGACAAAAGTTTTACCACACCACAGATGATGAACAGAAGCACGCAACCCAAGCAACAACCAACTATGAAACCATGCACAGGCACAAGGGAAACTGGGAAAAATAGGCATAGAATAACCAGAGGTAACGACTAACCGCCTGACAAAACAAGACACGCCTACAAGCTAAGGGACCACTTCCCCTTCCTGACATAATGACATTGAAGAACAAGACTAGAACATCAAGGCACATGAACCAACACATGTGCCCAAGTAAACATACGACTCTCGGCCAAACTCACATGGTAGGCACCGACTCCAACCAAGTTATCATTCACTGCTAACCCATAGGGCCTGCCATGATCCCCTCATCTGGGATCATGTCATCCCTAGATGAGAGGCATGTCAATAACCCTAGTGCAAAACAAAAGGGATCAAGACTCAAGAAAACTCTGACACGCTAGGAACCAAATACTAACTGGGAGACTATACCTACCCCACACAAAAGTTGATGAGACACAAGAGGATGAAGACAAGGGATGACACCAGTTCACACGACATTGTCCCCACCCCCACCAATCACCCAGTCTAACTGGTCTATGATTACATTAAATTTTAACAAGGGTTCCATTCTAACGGGGCACGTCAAGTTACAATTAAAAAATAATGAGTCCACTAAATAAACGTTAATACAATTAATTTTTCAAATCTAAGTGGTCAATACTAAAACCATAATTATAAATGCCCTCTATCCTTAATTAAAATTCAATCCAGCGAGTCTAAAATTTGAAATCCATTCCTTACTTACCAATCAAATTTTAATCTTTAACACAACCTAATCGGTCAAGTCTATGTTAATCCAAATTCTCCATCCAACTAAGCATTAACTTAAATAACAACATTTACAATCTTAAAGTAGAATGATTCCATTAAAACACTTATGAGCAATTAATCTCAGCATGTAGACTACTATATCGACCAAACTAACAATACTAGCTGTCATTAATATTGAGAAGGAAACTGCCAACTATTAACGTCATTTTAGCAATCTAACAAGGCAACAACATCGCAGTTACATGACAATTATTATAGAAAAACAACTCAATTGACATAACAATTAACATGACAGTTAATTCAACAATAACAAGGTGATTTACATAATTGTTATCATAACGAGTAATATAGCAATGACAATGGGATTAACATTTTAATTAACATAACCATTAGTAAAGCAATAACAAGGAAATTAATGTAATAGTAACAAGGCAATACCGTAACAACACAATTAATATATCATTAAGAAGGAATTTGTTGTCCATTAACTCACTATAGCAAATTACATTGACAACTAATATGGAAATATTATAGCATTTAATATTTCAATTAACAGTAAAACACAAGCAACATTTAAGGCAAAATGGTGTCCAATCCAACAATCAAAATCAACCATTTAAATGGGCAAAAACGTGTTGACACCAGCAGCAAAACACAGTCACAGTTAATGGCGAATCATTGTGCCATACTTCAGCAAGCACCAGCTACCATTTAATGGCAATTTGTGCACAGTTAATGGAAACGGAGTCCATCGTTTGAAAGAAAAAAAGTGGGCATTTAAAAAGAAAATCTCAGTCTCATTTGAAAGAAAAAACGTGGGCATTTAAAATGACAATCTCTGTCTCATTTGAAAGCAAAAACGTGGGTATTTTAAACGACAATCTTTGGCAACTTTTAAAAGAAAAAACGTTTTTCCATTTCCAGGATACCAATACAAAATGCAGGCATGAATCAATTTGTTTTTCGATTTCCCGAATACCAATACAAAATGTAGACATGAATCAATTCATTTTTCCATTACCAGAATACCAATACAAAATGCAGACATGAATCAATTCATTTTTCCATTGCTAGAATACCAATACAAAATGCACACATGAATCAATCCATGTTTCCATTGCCAGAATATCAATACTAAATGCAGACATGAATTGTAACATCCCGCTCTGGCGCACATGCCAAACTTATTCTTTGAGGACAC